>CAUYRT010086174.1:0-33490 GCA_963574885.1 Lepilemur ruficaudatus | reverse complement strand
AATATATTACCACTCAAGTTGACTTATCTTGTTACATTCAAAAATCTACTCTGTCAAAGTAGTCCATAGAGTACATACATAGTGCTCCAACTATACCTACATACAACCAACACTCCATTTTAAGTGTACAATTAAATGATTTTCAGTGAATTTACCGAGGTGTACAATTAATCACATAAATCAGTTTTTGAGGAATTCCTTTCCCCTACTGAGACCCCTAATTCCGCTCCCCAACTACTTTTCAAACATATCCCACCCCTCCACAGTACCCCCCCAAGTCGCTCAGACGTGGGTTTACGCCCCACCCCCCAATTCCCTAGTATTTGCTCCCACCCTTTGAGGTCTGATAACAAGAATCTACCTAGAACTCAAAAGAATTAACAAGAAAAAATCAAAAAACCCCATTTATAAATGGGCAAAGGAGATGAACAGAAACTTTTCCAAAGAAAACAGAATAAGGGCCATTCTCAGAGTCTTGCATTTTAATGCCCATTCCGAGGCGGAGACAAGGCCTAAACAAGGCGGGAAATTGGAGCTGAGACATCGTTCCCAATCTTAAAACAGCCTTCTGAAATCCATCTTGGTTGAAATGATTGACCCCCAAAATCCACCCACTGCCTCAGCCGTGGCTCCAGGTGGGGGAGAAAGTCTCCTCTGAGAATTTATAAGCACAAACCTGCTTGCACATCAGTTTGGGGCTCAAATATACACTATTAGCCTGGTCTAGGAAACCCTCAGTCAAGAAATTAAAAGTATCCCAGATTGAGAATAATATAAGATGCCTAGAAGCAAATATAAATCTCCTTTAACAGGACAGATCTCAAAAAAGGGCATAGTCAGACCATTCAGGATTCCTACAGATGAAATTCTGAAAAAACTATTGCCGACTTAGAATAACAAGACAAATTAGAATTAAATGTCAAGGACTTTTTCAGACAAAAACTGAGAGAGTTCACCAAGAGATCCTCACTAAAGGAATTTCTAAAGGATATTGATTCAAAAAGAAAGAAACTGATCCCAAAAGATCTGAACTACAAAAAGGAATAATGAAAAAGGAAACTGGTAGCGAAATGTGGGTAAATCTAAATACCTGATTTCAGCAATGTAAGGAAACCTCTGTCAAATTGTAACTGGCTCTAAGAACAAATTTCAATGACCCTATATGTTTCTTTTTTATAATCCTCACCCTTAAATAACTACTTGATCTTTTGAGTTGTTTCCCAGAATTGGTTGATTTTCTCAAGACAAAGGAGCTGAGATTCTGAAGGCCTATGGGTAGACTTCCTGACACCAAGATTCACCATCCCCCACAAACCTGCCCCCAATGCACTTGGCCCCTAGTCAGTTACACCAGGACCTGCCCCAAGGCATGTGGTCCCTCCTTTAAAAGCCCATGATCTCCCTTAGTGGAAGAGTCAGATTTGAGGCAGCCTCTCTTTTTTTTTTATTTTTTTTATTTCAGCATATTATGGGGGTACAAATGTTAAGGTTATGTACATTGCCCTTGCCCCCCCCCTCAAGGCAGCTTCTCTTATTCTCTTGAGGAGATGTCTGTTATATTAAAAAATTTGGCAATCCTCCTTGTCTCAATAATTGGATCTTTGTGTAAGGAACACCTGGACCTAGACTAAAACCCCCTTGCAGTTTCAACAACAAAACCATTAGCTCATCATTAAAGTAATTGAGCAGACTTCAGTAGCCACACATGACAAAGAATATAGACATTACAGAACTAGATAGGGACAAATTAACAATACACAGCAGCAACAAACTGCTGTGAATGGGAATGGGAAGGGAAGTTGATTTTCAGAGTTGCTACATTATATTATGTAAAATGTCCAGTTCTCAACCAAAGATTGAGAAATGTAAATAACAAAGAAAGACATGAGGATATGAAGTAAGAGAAAGTAAGAAAGGCGGGCCTATACAGGAGAAAAAAAAGCAGTCAACAGAAACTATCTCTGAGGAAGCCGAGATGTTGGACTTAACTAGAGAAAGACTATTTCTCTAATCGGCTATTTTAAATATGTAATAAGCACTAAAGGAAACCATGTTCAAAGGAACTATAGGAAAGTATAACACCAAATAGAGAATATCAACAAAGAAATAAAAATTATTAAAAAGAAACAAATAGAAATTCTAGAGTTGAAAAGGATGACTGAAGTAAAATTTTCACTAAAGGGGCTCAACAGTAGATAAGCATCAGCAAAATTGAAAATAGGTCAATTAAAATAATCCAGTATGAAGCAAAGGAAAGAAAAAAAATGTGAAGACAATGAACAGAGCCTCAGAGATATGAGGGAAACCCTTGTCAATGGAAAATAACCCAAACTTTTTTTTTTTTTTTTTTTGAGACAGAGTCTCACTCTGTTTACCAGGCTAGAGTGCCATGGCATCAGCCTAGCTCACAGCAACCTCAAATTCCTGGGCTCAAGCGATCCTCCTGCTTCAGCCTCACAAGCAGCTGGGACTACGGGCATGTGCCACAATGCCCGGGTAGTTTTTTCTACATATTTTAAGTTGTCCAGCTAATTTCTTTCTATTTTTAGTAGAGACGGGATCTCGCTCTTGCTCAGGGTGGTCTTGAACTCCTGAGCTCAAACAATCCTCCTGCCTCAGCCTCCCAGAGTGCTAGGATTACAGGTGTGAGCCACTGTGCTGGGCCCCAAACTCTTTAAAATAATTTAAAGAGGTTTATTCTGAGCCAATTTTGAGGACCATGGCCCAGAGCCATGCCCAAGAAGCTATGGTTGGGCTACAGTTTTTTTTTTAATTAATTAATTTATCATTATTATTTTTTTAATTTCAGAGAATTATGGGGGTACAAGTGTTTTGGTTACATGGATTGCCTTTGTATTGCTTGAATCAAAGTTGTAAGTGTGCCCATCACCCAGTTAGTGTACATGGTACCCATTAGGTATGATACAGTTTGGTTTTATACAATTCAGGGAGTTAGGAATTACACGTAAATCAGTACATAGAAGGTGTACATTGGTTTGGCTGGAAAAGAAGAAACACCTCCAAGGGGTGGCAGTCCTTACAGATTATAAGTGGGTTTAAAGATCCTCTGGTTTGTAATTGGTTAAAGAAATGAAGCTTTGTCTAAATGCTTGGAATGTTTTAAGATAAGGAAGTCTGTTAATCAGAGACAAGACACTAGACAAATACCCAGACTCAAGGGATCTGTTAAGTAAATTGAGGACCTGCAGGTGTGGTTCCAGCTTTGCCTTGCACAGTCTTAGGCTTGTTAATGAGCTGGAAAGGATATCTTCAAGAAGGGGGAGGGGCAGGATAGGGCATGTTTGACCTCCCTTCTTATGGCCAGCTTTAGGGCATTTCTGGGGACTCCTTGGCCAAGAGGGGGTCCATTCAGTCAGCTGGGGGCAGGGCCTAAGATTTTTTTTTAATTCACACCTTAAATCATACCGATATATTCATGATGGGGTCACAGAAGAAGAGAGATAGAAGGAATAGAAAGAATATTTGAAGAAATAATAGCTAAAAACTTCCCAAATTTGATGAAAAACAAGCTACATGTCCATGAAGTTTAATAAAGTCCAAGTAGGATAAACTCAAAGATATCCACACCTAGACATGTTTAAACTATAAAGCTAAATACAAAGAGTTCTGAAAGCAGTGAGAGAGAAGTGATTTATCAAGTCCAAGGGACTAACAGTTGATTTAAAATTAGAAACCAATGGGGCCAAAGGGCAGTGGGATAGCATATTCAAGGGCTGAAAGAAAAAGAAAAGAATTCCATATTCAACAAAACTATCCTTCAAAAATGAAGGATCCATGTCTATCATTACATCATGAGGAGCTCCACTGACCCACTCTAAGTGAAAATTATTAAAAACAACAAAACAGCAATAAAGAAAATCCAAAACCAAAACCCACAAAAGCAACAAGAAAAAAACAGCAAGGCCTCTGGAAATGGTCCTAAGAGCAAACAGCAAATGAAGAAACATCTATACAAGAAAATCTATAAAAATTTGCTACAATGGACTGAATGTTTGTGTCCCTATGAAATTCATGTATTGAAACCCTACTCCCAATGTGATGGTATTCAGAGGTAGGGACTATGGGAGGTAACTAAATCATAAAGGTGGAGACTTCAAGAATAGGATTAGTGCCCTTATAAGAAGAAGCCAGAGAGCTAGCTAGCTCTCTTTCCACCATGTGAAGATACAAGAAGTTGGCTGTCTGCAAACTGGAAGAAGGCAATCACTCACCAGAACCCAACCATGCTGGCATCCTGATCTCATACTTTCTGCCTCTAGAACTATGAGAAATAAATGTTTATGGTTTAAGGTACTCAGTCTATGATACTTTGTTATAGCAGCCTGAACTAAGACATCTGGTAAGACAGGAGAGAATCTGTGGTGTTTAAATCAAGATTGCTATCTCCCTGCCTCCTCCTAGTTGTGACGCAGAGATGCCACTCTGGATTGCTGTAGCTAGGAACACAAGGCGCCTTCTCCCCTCAGCATCCAGCTAGAAGGCTTTCTTCCTGGAAGAGTAGGAATTCAGTGTTCCTTATCCTGCCCCCAGCTTTCTGGTGTTCAGGCTAAATCCAAGGTGAATGTGGTAGAAAAGTAGAGGCTTCTTTCTTTTGCAGAACCTACACCTTGGGCACAGCACACTGAGAACACTGGAGGAAGCACAATATATGGGAAACGCAAATCAAAACCGCATGAGAATAACACTTCACACCCAATAGGATGGTTATAAAAAACCAAAACAATGAAAAAAACAATGTGTTGGTGAGGAGGGATGTGGAAAAATTGGAACCTTCATATATTCCTGGTGGAAATATAAAATGGCGCAGCTGCTTTGGAAGACAGTTTCTCAAAAGGTTAAACATAGAGTTACCATATAATTCCAGAAACCCACTTCTAGGAATACACTTAAGAGAACTGAATTATTCCATTGATATAAAACATCCAGAATAGGCATATCTATAGCAACAGAAAGTAGATTACTTGTTGCCAGGAGTTGAAGGTGGGGGGAAAGAGGAATGAGCACTGAATGTTAATGGTTATGGGGTTTCTTCTGGGGATGATAAATATATTCTGAAACTAACATTGGTAAGTGTTATACAAGTTTATGAATATTAAAAAATCCTTTGATATTCGGGATGGGATGCTAAGGTGGGAAGATCACTTGAGGCCAGGAGTTTAAGACCAGTCTGGGTTAACATAGCAAGACCCTGTCTCTCTGAAAAAAAAAAAAAAAAAAAGCAAAATAGCAAGATATAGTGGCTCTGGGCCGATAGTCACAACTCTAATTGGGAGGCTGAGGTGGGAGGATTGCTTCAGGATTTTGATACTGGCATGGGGGTGATATTGTGAGACAACATCTCTTGAAAAAAAAAGGTCCATTGAACTACATACTTTAAAAATGTGAATTTAATGTCATGTGAAGTATATCTCAAAAAAAGAGGAAAGTAGTTACTTTTCACCTGGTTGTTACAGCTTATGAGGTTGTAAATCACCTGGTTGGCCTCATGTAGTGTCATAGAAAGACTAGTATCTTACCTCAGTTCCTGTTTCTCTCCAGTCCCAAGCCCGACTGCCCCCTGGCCATACTTTGCAGTCCTTATAGGTTGTAGTAGAGCCTTGAACTTTCATTTGCCCCCATGAGAGGGAAGCAATTTCAGGAGAAGACATAAGGAACTTAACTGAAATCTGGAATTAAAAGAAAAATATACTAAATCAGTTATAAAGTAACATTGAAACAGCTTCAAAATATAGGGATAGTAAGCCCTGATTATCCATGATTTGAGAAGCATCTTTCTCATGGTTGTCACTTCTCTAGAGGTCTATAAAGTAACTATTATTCTTGGAATCCTGAAACATCCAACTTTGGAAACCAGATACAACAATTACTTCTCAGACTCCAGAGGGAATCCTCAGGATATTTATTGAGATAAAATTTAAAGGTGGAGGTTTAACTTCACCATGATGGGACGAGGAGCCTCTCCCCAAAAAGAAACTATGAAGCTAGAAAAAACTGTCAAAAGCAACCATTTGTCACTCTAGAAATAAAATTAAGGACATATCACAAACTGAGAAGTGCTTACTCATGAAAATCACTGAATTTCAGGTAAGAACAGCACGATTTTTTTGTTCTTGTCCTTCACTACCCTCATTCCCCTACCCTAGTTCTGTCGGCACCAAGTTTCAACTAGGTTGGAACAGGACATGAAAGTAAACATCCTTGCTGCCACTGCCAGAGGAGGCTCACTTGATTTGGAATATTGTCAGTTTAATATTATCAACAACATTGGTGACCTCAGTATAAGCAAACATGGATGGCAGGCAGTTCTGTTTGCCTGATGGTGCCTTTTGTTTGGGACAAGCAATAAATTGGCAGACTAGGCAGGGATTTAACAGGAATTTCCCAGAGGTCACACAGCCATAGGGGTCTTTATATGCTCTCCACATATCCCAAGTGGACCAGAGGCTCTGAGGGTATGCATCAAAGACTTGAGTAGACCTAAGGCATCCAACCATTCTGGGCTGATGAAGCCTGAGCACATGCACAGTGGACGTGCAAGAAGGCTCAAGAGGGCCTAGCAGAATGCACAAGCCAGTGGAGACATAAAATAGCTGGAGCCCGAGCAACATAGCGAGACCCTATCTCTACAAAAAAATGGAAAAATTAGCTGGACATGGTGGCGTGCACCTGTAGTCTCAGCTACATGGGAAGCTGAGGCAAGAGGATCACTTGAGCCCAAGAGTTTGAGGTTGAGTTTGCACTAAACTGTGATGACACCACTGCACTCTAGTCCAGGCAACAAAGCCAGACCCTGTCTAAAAAATAAAAAAATAAAAAAACCAAACAGCCAGAACTTTGAATGCACTTTCCAGTTCATACACTGATCCATCAGCAGAAAGTCGTCTTGGCCCAAGGTGTTTGAGCCAAATCTTTGATTAATCTTTGGCTGATCACTAAGCTATGCAGACACAGAGGAGAATCTTGGAATTTTTAAATTTTATTTAAAAATAAAATCAAGAAATCAAGAGAAAAAAATCCGCAACTGAACAAAGATTTCAGTGGCCGCACACTGCATGGGAGATAGAATACACGGATTTAGTGTTATGGTTTTGAGTGTTTGTCTCCTTCCAAACTCACGTTAAGACTTAATTGCCATTATAACATCATGAAGAGATGGAACCTTTAAGAGGTAATTAGGCCATGAGGGCTATGCCCTCACGAATGGATTAATGCTATGACTGTGGGAGTAGGTTCATTAGAAAAGGAGTTTGACCTCTTTTTTTTTTTTTTTTTTATCTCGCTTGTCCTTTCTTTTCCCTTCTGCTATGTGATGCCTTCTGCTATGGTATGATGCAGCAAGAAGGCCCTCACCAGTTGCTGGCCCTCAATCTTGGACTTCCTAGCCTCCCGAACTATGAGAAATAAATTTCTGTTCATTATAAATTACCCAGTTTCATGTATTCTGATATAGCAGCATAAAATGGACTAAGACATTTAGTAAAGTAGGCAAATGACTAAAAACACAAACAAATAAACAAAGAACAACTTTCAGGGGGGAATATCAGAATCTAGACTTCCTATATTATCTAAAAGTCCAGTTTTCAAAAAAATATTATAAGACATCAAAGAAACAAAAATGTGTGACCCACATTCAATGAACTGAAACTATCTGAGTACTCCCAAATGTCTGATTTAGCAAAGACATCAAAGAAGCTATGATAAATACAAGGGAAATATTGTGTAAAAAAAATTAAACAAAAGCGATAATGACTCAATGAATACAGAATCTCAAAAAAGAGACATTAAAAAAATTAAATGTAAATTCCAGCATTGGTAAGTACAATCAGTAAAAGATGCTTATATCAGTCATGGTTCTCCAGAGAAACAGAAGCAGTAGATTATTATGTATTAAGAGACTTATTTAAAGGAAATGGCTAATAAAATAGTGGGGGTTGACAGGTCCAAAATGTGTACATAGTGCTCATGGCCTGCTAACTCTTGGGCAGTTGTTGCAGTACTGAAGCAGTATTTCTTCTTCCTCAAGGAAACATCAGTTTTGTTTTAAGTCCTTTGAATTGATTGGGAGGAGCTCACTCAGCACATCAGGGACAATCTCATTGATAAAATAGTCGACTGATTATAGATGTTAACTACATCTACAAAATACCTTCACACCAACACCTAGATCAGCATTCAAATGAAAAACTGGGTACCAACCTAATCACATTGACACATAAAACTAACCATCACAGTCTACCCTTTGTCAATTTGGTACCGATTTACACCTTAACCATAATTAATCTCCAAAAAATAATTATAAAGGCATACTTCTCCCTAACACTAATAACTACTAATTCACTTTTTCAACTGCAACTTCTGAATACCATTTTTAAAATAACAAAGAAGATCAACATACTCTTTTGGGTGCTGTTCTAATACTACACTAGAAGGGAGAAGACATATACATATAATACAAGGTAACTTTTAAAAACAATACAAGGTAACTTTCAAAAAGTGACATAAGGGATGTATGATGAATTGATATGAGTGTTAAGAACTTCTGTATTAGTCTGATAGGGCTTCCATTAGAAAATATCACAGACTGGGTGGCTTAAACATTAGAAACTTAATTTCTCACAGGTCTGGAAGCTAGAAGTCCAAAATCAAGGAGCCAGCAGTGTTGTTTTCTGGTAAGGCCGTTCTCCGTGGCTTGCAGATGGATGCCTTCTTGCTGTGTTTTCACATGGCCTTTTTTGCTTGCATGGGCACTCCTGGTGTCTCTTCTTTTTCTTATAAACTCATCAATTTTACTGGATTAGGGTGCGATCCTTATGACCTCATTTAACTTCAACTACTTCCTTAAAGACCCTACCTACAAATACAGTCATATTAGTTAGGGCTTCAACATACAGATTTGGTGGGGAGGACACAATTCACTCCATGGCAACTTCTAATTAGGGAATTAAAGAAATCTAATTGAAGAAAGAGTATTTGAACTGGGTCTTGAAATTCAATTGGGAAAGAAGGGAATTAATATTTATTGGGAACCTACTATGTACTTTAGATTTATCTCAACAATCCCAAGATTAGAGAGTGGTTAAGAAACTTGACCCAGATTAAATAGCTAGTAAGTGAGAAAATCAGGATTAGAATCCAGGTCTGAGTGACTCTACAGCATGTCCTCTTCAATTCTCTGTGCCATTCTCCTCCAAACTTCACATTCAACAACTATTAAAGAAGGAAATGCATAGGAAAATTACAGAGGGATTTATTATACTGATAAGAACAGATACTGCAGTTGATCTTAGCCAAAAGACCGAGAAGCGATACAGAGGAATTTAGTATTAACAAAAATAACTTTCCGGGAGATAAAATGCCACTGTTTTTTTGGGAAGAAGAAGAAAGACGAGTCTGATGTAGAAATAAACCATAATTGTTATATCAGTTAAACATACCCTAAAGCATGGTGGCTTAAACAAGACAAAAGTTTAAAGTCCAGAGGTAGTCAAAATAGGACTATGAATCAGGTTGCTTCTACCTTTCAGCTTCACAATCTTGATGATGAGGCCTTAAATCTCATGGTCTGATATGGAGACCTAGCCATCACATCCATGTTCTAAGCAGAAGAAGTGGAGGAGCAAAGGGTCTATGCCAGGTGTCCTTAAAGAAATTTCTTAAAAGGTTTTGCTTGCATCCTAGCTGCCAGAATAGAATAGTCACATGGTCACACTCAATTGCAGAGATGGCTAGAATATGTACTGTTTATTCCAAGAGGCAATGTGCCCAGGTATTATAAATATTAGGGATTTCAAGAGGGAAATAACATATACTGGGGAAGTATTAGTCTCTGAGATAATTATTTTATCCTCATAATTCAGATTTTTATTTTTTCTTTTTAAAAAAATATGGACACCCTTTGGTCTAGTCTGGTTTAGTTCATGAGATAATCTTTTTTTTTTTTTTTACCTCTGTAACCCATTCTCAGTACTAAAGAGTCTAGGTAATTATTAGTACTGTGTACAAACTCCTTGTTAATATATTTAGTAGCATCTCCCTTCATTATATTTCATTAGTATGGCCAACTTAACTTCCCCAAGTACTGAGAAGTTTTTATCAGTTTACCCCTGCTCTTGTTTTATGATGTTGGAAAGCTTTCTATTCTGAAACTAATGTTTAAAATCCTTGTCTTTTATTTCACAGGCTGTGATCAGTGTATAATAATAATAGTAATAATAACAATAATATCAACTTTTAGAATAAATGTGCAAGGTACACATTATAATCTCCACTTTCAGATAAGAAAGTAATGCTCTAAATGTTGCGGTCCCTAACCCTCTGCCCCCACCCCTCCACAGAGCTCCCTCACTCATGAAACTTAGGAAGCCCCCCACCCTCAGCATGAGGTGAGCAGTGGGCCATCCAAGCTTCAGCTGTATTTATAGCTGCTTCCCTCCCTGCCTGAGCTCTGCCTCCCCCAGCCACCCCCACTCCCCTCAGTGGAAAGACTGTCTTCCATGAAACTGGTCCCTGGTGCCAAAAAACGTAAGGTGAAATAACTTCAACAAAGTTACAATTTCTGAATGGTAAATGTGAGATTGAACCTAAATCCATCAGACTTCAAAAGTCATGTTCTTTACAATATACCACACTACCTTGATACTAGAAACACTCCTCTGCAAGTACACAAGCAGTCTTTTACCAAGCATTAGAATTATGCCTAAAATCCATTTCCTACATGAAAGTCATCAAAAAAGAAGTAATGGGTTTCCTCATGCCCATCTAAAATCATAATCAAGAGATTCTCTAATTTTCATTATGTGCTTACTTCTGTAGCAAAGTTGCATCTTCTAATTTCTTCAAAACACCGAAGGTGTTTAGTTTATTCTTGGGAATGAAATCATTGCTTCCTTAAAGGCCATTAGGTGAATTTGTCCTTCATTTGTATTTGCTGATATATAATTTGTATTTTATTCATTGAGTTATTAATAGTATTTATATTCTTGGTTTGTTTATGATGCACATGTAAATCTACATGAGTGTAAGATTTTAACCTTTTAAAGCACCATTTAAAAACTGATAACCAACAATATTTCTGTTGTTTACAGCTTTACTTAATAGATGCTAGTAACTAGTTATAAACATTTCAAAAACAGTTTTCTTTATCTAAAGTTTGAATTTACTTTCAGTTGCCTTTTCAATTTATTTCTATTCAAGAAACATTTTTGAACTTCTGACATGTACAACTCATTGTGATGAGGTAGCAGAAGAAATAATAAGGAAGGTAGTGTTACTGAAAAATAAACGGAACCATTTAATGACTTCAAGAAAAAAACTATCCAGTAATAATAACTGTTTCCGTTGTCATAATCAAGTGATAAAGATCCATTTTGTTCATTAATCCACACACTTATTCATTAATTTGCCTCCACATATATATTTTGCATGACTCAATACACATTTCATTATATATGTGTATACACATATATTTATGTTTCATAAATATATTTCATAAATATATTTATGAAACAATACTTATCTTTATTATATGTGATACACTTATATTTTCTGTCCTATTTTTATTTTTTTAATAAAAATATTATAAATATAACACTATATTTTCTTCTTTTTTAATATTTTTTTTCTTTTCTTCTTTTTTCTAAGGACTTATGCTGAGGCATGAATATTCCTTTTTGTTGTTGTTTTTTTTAGAGACAGGGCCCAGGTTGCACAGTGGTTCAGTCAGAACTCATTGTAACCTCTAACTCCTAGGCTCAAGCTATCCTCCTGCTTCAGCCTCCTGAATAGCTGGGCCTACAGAAGCAAGCCACTGTGCCTGGCTAATTAAAAAAATTTTTTTTTTGTAGAGACAGGGTCTCAAACTTCTGACCTCAAGCGATCCTCCCACTTTTGCCTCCCAAGTGCTGGGAGTATAAGCCACTGAGCCTGGCCTCTTTTTTGTTTTTAATATAATTCTGGTCTTGAGCTACCAAACTGATTTCAAAACCTGCTAATGAGTCACAACTCACAGTTTGAAAAATATTGCTATAGGTTAGGGGTATTTTCACAATATTCACTAAGGACAGCATGAGCATTAATTACATCAAAATGGCAGTAGAGTGCTAGAATAGGGTTTGCTGTGTCTGTAAACAATGTTCAGTTGTGAGGAGTTGTTGAAGAGAGACTGAGTAGCCTGTGTAGCAGGGGTATACATAGGAGGCTTGGGGCTATTCTGCAACTGGATACAGTATGTTAATATAGTATCTTAATCATTTTATAATCAGTATAGCCCTTCTGGTCCCTACCAGTGAATATCAATCCTTGCTGTTAGGGATACCAAACTTCCTAACATCGTCCCTGCTCTCAATTATCTAATAATAAAGTTAAAAAATGTAGAGATCATATAAGATATAGTACAGTCCCCCATCATCATTTTTTTCAGTAAAAATTTTTATTCCATCAGAGAAACTGTTCTCAGCCATGCTTTTAAGAGAATAGACTAATGATAACTCTTTTAAAAAAAGATGTTCAGTAAGACACTTATAAAAGTGCCTTCATTAGTGAATAGACTTCTATTGTAATACAGAATTCAGTTATTAAGAGAAAAAACAGAAAATGGTTGGTTTACATCTTGTTTATATTAGCACTTCCTTTTATTTTCCTATGTTTTCTTATTAAACTATCTTGAAGAGCAGAGATTCTCATTTCTGTTGACACTTAATAGCTTTTTCACCACATTTAACATACATCCACATACTTCCAGATGTTTTAACACTTTTTAAAAGTGAGTTTTAAAAGAACCAAATTTGCTCATCATTGATTAGGAATTCTCCAAACCGGCTCATCAACTGAATTTAATTCCCCTCAATATACATTTATGAGCTTATATTAATAATATATGTAAAAAAACCTGTGTAACAAGTGCAAAGATAACATATGAAGGAAACAGAAATGTGTATGCATTGTTCTGATAAAAAGCAAACTGCTACCAGTGCTACTTGGGAATACGTAGGGGTAAATCATTAACATTTAAAATCAAAGCTTAATTACATATAGTTTAATGCACAGATATTGTTTACAGTTCAATAAGTTTTGACCAAATAAACTTGCCAATCAAGATATAGAAACTATATTATTACAAAGTCCCCTTGTGTCCCTTTTTAGTCAATCCCCATCAAGCTCAAAGGAAATGACTATTTGATTTCTATTCTGACAGATTAATTTGAGCTTCATATTGATGGAATTGTACAGTATCTAACTCCTGTGTATCTGCCTTGTTTCACCTGTTTTTGAGATTCACCCAGGTAGAGTGTGTGAATATGTCTATCAGTATGAGTAGCAATTTATTGTAGGAATATATCACAATTTTCCCATTCTTCTGTTAATGGATATTTGGGCTGTTTTCACTTTTTGGTATTTTGAGTAAACTAGCCATTAATTCTGACTGAGCAAATTAAGGGGTTTTTTCCCCCTAAGAGAATGTGAAATTTGAAATATCTTAAGAAATTTCTTATTCGTAAGCAAAATTAAATAGAATGTAATTTAGTGCTTGTTTAAAGGCCTCTTTATGGCAGTTACAATAAGTCAATTACAGGTTTAAAAAACAGCTAGTTTTGTGTACCTTTATATTCCAGTCTGACATACATAATTCAAGTTATTTAATTACATACATTGGGATTGTAACTCACAATTTCTCTTAGTCCAAGAAAGTAAGAGGAGATGGTAATATTATCAGTGTGTGTCATTGTTTATTTTCAAGAACAGATTTAGTGAAAGCATAACCTAAACCTTGCTTTGTAGTAAAACACCTCTTTATCTTTGGGTGGATGTAACTTTCCGAGGCCCAAGGACTTTGTTCCCATGCCAATCTGGATTACAGTAGGCAGAAACTCTAACCTTATTTATCAGTCTCCCTTTCAATAACAGTGAGCATTGAGAAAAGAAAACTATAGTAATAAAGTTTTTATTTATTTTTAGAATGTTATTTTACGATCTCATGGAAGTGTGGGAAGTGAGGTGCTGGAAAAGCTGAAAGTAAAGAGAAAGGGTAAGGTTCATATAATGATAGAATTAAATCTTCCTTTTGGTTTAAAGTTTCTTTCTTTAGAAATTCCTTCCAAAGATAAAGTATTGTGTACCTGGTTTTTATTTAAGGTCAATTAAATAAAAACTATATGAAGGTTTTTATATCTTTCCACAAAACTGTTGTTAAAAATGTGTCCTGGGTCGGATTATTCTTAAACTGGGGTTCAGGTCCCTAGGGACTAGAGATACACACTTGACAGCTTGAGAGTTGTATTAAAATGTTTTGGTTAATTTTGTGGTTCATTTCAGTGATTGCTGAAAAACAATATTTTACCACTCATTAAATTAAAACTTCTTTTGCAATCATAATTCATAACCAGAAGGTATTTTCCTAAAGTAAGCTGTTAACTTTTTTTAACTTTCCTTACTGTGGTAAGATATAAATAACATAAAATTTACAATTTTAACCATTTTTAAGTGTATACTTCAGTAGCATTAAGTACATTTATATTGTTGTTTACACATCACTACTTCTTAAATTGGAATTTTCAAAATATTTGCCGAGTTTCAAAATAATTTTTTTCCTTTAAAAAGTGTTTGTATATTACCCAAGATTAAGAATCACTATCCACGGTAATAAATTCTTCTTACTATATGGAATTTTCTCTTGATAAATGAGTATTCTTTCTTTCTTTCTTTAGATAACAAGAATGATGGTTTTTCCCTCTTTTCCCTTTTTCTAAACCTGGAAATGCAGAACAAAACTCAATGTTTAACTGTGTAACCATTTTCCCTGGTCCTGATATAATTATTTGCCCATAATTTCTTTATCTTCTTTTAATTACAAATTTTTCTATATTACATGGCTTGTGTTGTACCTTGCTTCAAATGCTTTTTAGGAAGTAGGTATTACATAAGTTTTAAGTGCACTCTGAAAATTCTGGCTCAAAGCAATAAACTGTAGACTAAATAAATACGGCTGAATTCAGTCTAAATTATAGGAACGCTTTTCTTCTGTAACAATTGATCTATTTTTTAAGTACTTACAATGTGCCAGGGAATTGTGCTAATCACTTTACTGTGAATTATTTAGTAATATCCTATGATGTATTTTATCACCCCACTTTACAGAAGTTCAAAGAAATGATTAAGTGGTCCTGCTAGGACTCAAGTCTGGCTGAATCCAAAGCTCAGGCTCCTAACCATAATATATACTGCTTTCCAAGCTGTACATTGTGTTTTACATTACTGATGGTTTTCCTCTGGGATTCTTTATGGGAGAATGTTCGCTGCCACCCCCAACGAACTGGAACCCGGTCTTCTAACACACTTCTTGCTGTTCCACGGTCTCATGATGTTCGGCCACACTCTGACACTGGTCACTCAAAAGAGCCCTTTCACTTCAGCCACTGATAATCTCAGCAGAGCTCTGTCTCTTCACACCTCGGTCCCCCTGCAGAGCCTGATCCCTTCAGATCCTCACCTCTCAGCAGCACAACTCCTCACTCAGGTGATCCTGAAGAGTCCCGATCCCTCAGGCCCTTGTCACCCAGCAGAGCCCTCAGACACTGGTTTTTCAGCAAAGCTGTGATTCTTATACCCCATCAGAGAGCAATGCCCCTCAGCAAACTTTCGCAGAGACTTCTTAACAAACGTCCCATCCCAACCCCTAATTAAGGGCACGTCTCTACCTTTCCCCTTCCCAACCTCCTCCCATAATTGTACTTTTCTTCCTCCCACTATTCGTCTCTGCTTCTTATTCCCTCTGCTCTGCCTCCTCTACCATCCCGTGGCCCAGTTTCAGTTCCTGGATTCCCCCAAAAACTCACCCACTGCCCTCTCTCCTCAGAGTTGAGTTCCCAAATCGCTCAGCGCTTCACCTCTCACCTCTCGGCGTCGTGCGGCTCTGGCATTGGCACTCCCTCCGGCCCCCGCCCGGAGCAAGCCTTTCTGCCGAACGGCGCCCGAAACCCGCCCCCTCAAGCCTATTGGTCACTGTTCTTGAAAAGTCCCGCCCCTCCCGCTTTCAGCCCGCCTCCCCGCCCCGCTCCCCTTGTTTTCATTCCCCCTGTCACACGAGGCAGTGGCAAACCCAAAGTGGGAGGGGAGAAGTAGAGGGAGGGAAGGGGGCGGAAAGAGGGCGGAAAGTGAAAGGCACAGAGGGCCCCTCTGTCTCCCGTCTGACTCGGTTCTCGACTGCTCCGGGCCGCCGATGTATTGTGGGATCGCGGCGCTGTCCCGGAGACACTCGGATCCGCAGGGGAGCCCGCTAGAGAGCGCCTCCTGTCGTTCGTAAGGCTGCCCTGCCATTTACTCGGCACCCCAACTCCCCCACACCCCTTTCGCCTCCTCCTCCATCCTCCAGTTCAAAATGGCGACGGCGGCGGCAGCGGCGGCGGCGATGGCTCCTCCAGGCTGCCCGGGTTCGTGCCCCAACTTCGCAGTAGTCTGCTCCTTCTTGGAGCGCTACGGGCCGCTGCTAGATCTGCCTGAGTTGCCGTTCCCCGAGCTGGAGCGGGTGCTGCAGCCGCCGCCAGACGTCGGCAACGGAGAAGGTAAGCCAGGGGCCGGAATGCCCGGCGGGAAGCGGCCCTGGCGCGCTCCTTCTCTCTGCTCTTCACAGACACCCTAGGCCTCCGCGGCTCTGTCTTCCTTCTGGGGCGCAACTCCGCCGGGCCCATCTTCTCTGCCCAGCCCCGGAGGTCTTGGGCAGTGGGGAGGCGGGGCGGGGGCCTCCTAGGGCTACTCGGCCAGGCCAGGAGCGGAGGTGGGGGTGTCGTGGGCTAGGTGTGGGCTGGGGGCGGGGAGGGGTCATTGTGCTGGCCGGCCGCCCCAGGGATTGCTCCCCCCGCGGCGGGGGCCGGTCCCCCACCCCTTGTCTCCCTTGGCGGCGGGGGAAGGGGAGCGCTGGTTCCGGCCAGCTTTGCGCTTTTCTCTTCCTCCCCTCCTTTGCTCCCTCCCCTCCTCCCACCGATCCTCCCGACTGTCTGGGGGGAGGCTGGGCCCGTCTTCTGGGGCGCCCCCTTATCTCCGTTCACCTGGGTGGGCGGGGGCCAGTGGACACTCAACTCTCCCTCCCTCTGTTGAGAAGTCCCCCGAGAGATTCGTCCCTCTTCCCTTCCCCTCGAGGGCTGGTTTAACCCCCAAAACTCCTTCCTCCGAGTACGAAGGTCTGCTCCTCCCTCATGGGAGGGGGTTCCTCCTCCATTCTTGGAAAGGGGGCGAAGTCGGTTCAGCTTCTCTTTGGAGAGGAGAGGGTTAATTCCTCCTCCATAGTTTTCCTCCTCCCTCCTCACCTCCCCCAAAATAATAGAAAAGCATCTCCCCACTTTTCCAATCCCTTCCCCCTTCATCTTGGCAGCAGGGCTTAGGGGAAGGAGAAGTCGCCCTCCCATTTGCTGGGTGGGGTGGAGTGGTTAGTATGTAGGCTGGAGGAGGGGCTCTGACGGAGGGGGAAACAGTTGAAGAAGGTGCTTGTTGCTCATGTTTCTCTCTGGTGCCGCTGGTCTATTATTGGTGTTCGCAAGTGGTGCTCCTTCCACATAAGGCCACCGCGCGGGTGCAGGGCGCATGCTCTGCCCAGCCCCATTGAAACTTCCTGCTGCTGCTGCTGGTTCTTTTGCTGGAGCATCTCAGCGCTGCGCCTTCTGCCTCCAGCCCTCATACTGAGAGCTTACACTCACCCCTATTTATTCCTGATCCATGCCTCTCCTTTTCTGGCACATTTCTTCCCCAAGAGAAGGCTTTTTTGTTGTACTCTGAGCATTGCCTTTATCTGGGAACAGCCCTTGGCTGGAGACGAAACGTTTTCCCAATAGGTCTTTTCTTTTTTTCTTTTTGTCCATATTAGATGGACAAAGTGGACTGGATTTTGTGCAAGACAGATAACTGTTTCCTTTCCAAGAAAGCAGGCTCGCTCTTCTATTCTTTATGTAAATGAAGAAGTTTCTGTTAACAGAATTTATTTACATTGCTAGGAAGGTCCAAGTTGTGAAGTTCTTCAATATATTACTTGGAGAGAATGTGTATGATGCTATGGCTACCAAAGACTCATATTAATACAGCAGTTACAATACAGGCCTATACCTCTCCTAACCTGTAGAGATCCCCTCTACTCTTAACAAACTCTGGCTTACAAAAGGCTAATTTTTTAAACAATACAAAATAGGAGGGTAATTAATTACCTTATATAAAGACTTTGTGCAGGATTTCTTTAAGAATTAAGCTCCCCAATGTAGTAATTTCTTTCTTTCTTTTTTAGAGACAGGGTCTCTCTCTGTCGCTCAGGTTGAAGTACAGTGGCGCCATCATAGTTCACTGTAACATCCAACTCCTGGGCTCAAGCAATACTCTGGCCTCCTGAGTAGCTGAGACTACAGGTGCACCACCACACCCAGCTAATTTTTTTTTTTTTTTTTTTTGGTAAAGGCAAGGTCTCTCTATGTTGCCCAGGCTGGTCTCAAACTTCTGACCTCAAGTGATCTTCCCTGCCTCAGCCTCCCAAAATGTTGGGGTTAGAGGCCTGAGCCACCACACCAGGCCCAATGTAGTAATTCCATTATCAAGTTGTATTACTTTTTTTTATTTTTAAAGAAAATTGTCATTGTGGAGTAGGATGCCTTAGTAAGTTGCTCTTAGGATAACTTTGGAAATGATAATAATGTATTTGTCAGAGAGAGAAGTGTGTGAATTTGGGGAAAGGATTGTTGGCAAATTGTTTTGGAATTTGTTGGATCAAGTTGAAAGGCAAAGCATAGGCTTTTTAGGATGGCATGGTATTTTGGGTAGTGTATGACATTGCTTGCTTCTCCGTTCCTTTTAGGATTTTTTTCCTTTTTTTGACGTCAAGGGGGCATGACTCTAGATGTTCTGACCACCACATTTAGTTTATGTTAGTATCAGAAGAAAAAAATATTAGGATCAGTTTAATACTTCTAGAATTCACTAGTGGGCCACCAGCTAAGTAAAAATGGGAAATAATCTAGACTAAGAGGAATCATTTAGTTCAGCCACTGCATTAGTGCTAAAGGGACTGATAATAATAGATCATGTCATAAGGTGATCTTAGAATAATCACTAATTAATGTTATACAGTTCAGAACACTTTGCAAATGAAAAGTCTGTCTGCAGGTCAAATGCTGTTACTGTTCAGGGAAAAGATTTTCAGAGCTTTAATGATGGTCAACCTACTTGTAATAGCTGATAAAACAATACTGGTTCAGCTAACAAGATTTGAACTGAATCATTTTGGGAGGGAAGCGTGGTGTACTAGGAATTAAAAGATATGGATTTAGTGTGAAAAAGACATGAACAGCAGTGTAATATGTAAGTTGTAGGAGAAATCATTAATTTATATGGACCTCAGTTTCAGTAAATAGAGTTAATATCTGAGGATCTAATGGAGTAATACTTTAAAAATCCTTTTGTAAATCAAACATTTACAAATATTCTTATAGTATAAATTTTATTAAAGATGTTTCTCAGATAAAAGACATTTGGAATTAAAATGTTAAATTTTTAGCATGGTGTGGGCACAAGTATAATATTGAAATATGCCCTTGGGGAAAAATCATTGTTATAATCAAATGAGTTTTCCTTGTATAAATTTAAGTGTTTTTAAAAGGCAGCTCTAAGTGCCATTTAAAAAATCCTAGTTTATGAAACTTGTGGTTTTTTCTAGTGTGATTAAGCCCTTCAAATGTGTCTTTTTAAGTATATTCTTCAAGTTGCCAGTTTAATACTTTTTACATAGTATTTATTGTGATAGATAGGTCAACATTAGGATATCCTTTGGAGGAAACTGTAGTTCTCTGTATTGTCATTGTTTAAGTACTTTGTGATCTTTCTCCTAAAAATTTGTTTATAAGTTTTATTTATTTTATTTTAGTTTTTTATTTTTTAGAGAGAGGGTCTTGCTCTGTCATCCAGGCTAGAGTGCAGTGGGACTCCCGCTTTAGCCTCCTGAGTAGCTAGGACTACAGTTGTGCGCCACCATGCCTGGCTAATTTTTTATTTTGTAGAGCTTGGGTCTTACTATGTTGCCCAGGCTGGTCTTAAATTCCTGGCCACAAGCAATCCTCCCTGCCTCAGTCTCCCAAAGCGCTGGGATTACATGTGGCAGCCACTGTGCCTGGCCTATTTATAAGTTTTAATTTGACATTGTGGCTTTCGCTTAGAATGCCCCATCCCCAAAGAGCCAGTTATAAAATTTGGTTTTATAAACTACTTGTTTAATTTTAGTGACATAATAATAGCTGCTGTTTATTGATCATTTACTATATATAAGCACCATCTCATTCTCACAGCTATTGTTTGAGGTTGATAGTATTCCTATTTGGTAGGCATAGAAACTAGGTTGAAAAGCTTGATTCAGTTGCCCAAGATTATATAGTTAATGGTGGAATCTGATTTCCAGTCCAAGTCCAAAGCCACAAAATTACGTACTTTGCCGGAGGACCCATGGTTTCCAAAATGTACCAAGACACCGCAAGGTATTGTTGCCAACTTTGCAAAGGTGGCAAAATTTTCAAGGAAGATATAGTGATACTTGACATTTGTTAGTTGCCAGGTGAACTACTAGCTTGACAGAGTTCATGGTTTCCAGATTAGATTGTGCTATAGCAGGAATGTATTCCTGTAGATGACATATCTTTGTGAAACTGGTTTTTTAATGGTTGCTATGGTAAAATGCAAGTACTGCATGAAAATCATGATGGAGCAGGAAGTAGGATAGCAGTGTCCACTCTGATTCCAAGATTTGAGAAGTTGTGCAGTACCCAACAGTAATATACATTCCATAATATGGATGAAGTAAAAACATAATTTTTTTCAATTTAGGTGGATTATTTTTTCACATGGCTGCTAACACTTAATAAGTGGAATTGTTAATAGCAAAGTTAAGTACATAATGTATATGTGGCTCATATAAACAAGAGTTCCTCAAGAAAGCATTCATAGTGAAGGTTGAATCACCTTTATTATAGACTCTGAGCTTTTTTCCTGTATTTGTACATGTTTATCTTAATCATTTTCAGAATGGTAGGCTTATATTATAGGTTTTTATTTTTTCTTTCATTTTTCTTATTTTTTTCACATTTCATTTTCTATGCTAATTGTATATGTCTTTGGTAATCACCAAAAAAATTATTTAAAAGTAGTTTTCTAAAGAGGCTTTATAAAGGAAAATTGAGTTGCTGCTTTGATTTATTTACTCTTAATCTTGATTTGCCTCATTCGTTACCATCATCCACCCAAGTCATCCAGGTTAGAAATCAAGGAGCCATCCTAGACCCTAACATTTGCTAGACTTTCTACCTTGATACAAAGTCTTATTGAATCTACTTCTTTCTCTCCTTTTATATTCAACCTCACTTTTCTATCGTCATTGCTACTGTTTTAATCATGCTGAACTGCTTGCAGATCCCTGAAAGTGTGAAAGGTTGTTTTACATCTTTATGCTTTTTCTTCATCCTCTTCCCACTGAGTTGAAAATCCGCTCCCCATCTTCCTTCTTTGCCTACTCACTGTACCCATCATGAATCTGTTCTTTAAACATCACGTGCTCTGTGAAATTTTTCCTCCTTTCTTTCTCTCAAGTTAAATTAATCACTTTCACCTCCTTGCCCTGCATGTACCCTGCATAGATTTTATGTCACAGCACTCATAACACATTTTGCACTTACAGTCTAGCCTATGATATGTAAGCTTCCCTTGGGGGCAGGGATTCTTATTTGTCATCTGTCCCTAGTGACTGATGGGTAATAGTGAGTATACATCATAAATGTTTATGAAGACTGGGCATGGTGGCTCACACCTGCAACCCTGGCATTATGGGCGGCTAAGGCAGGGAAGATGACTTGAGGCCACGAGTTGAGACCAGCCTGGGTGACCGTAGTGAGACCTCTGTCTCCACAAAAAATTTAAAAATTCACCGCACTTGGTGACATACACCTATAGTTCCAGCTACTCAGGAGGCTAAAGCAGGAAGGTGACTTGAGCCCAGGACTTCAAGGTTGTGATGAGTTATGATTATACCATTGCACTCCAGCCCGGACGACAGAGACCTCGTTTCTAAAAATAAATGTTTATGAAATTAATAGTTTTTCCCTAATTTGTTATAGGACCATGTTCTGCTCTAAAGCTTCTTTTTAGAGTTAAGCCTTATATAAAGTAAACTTTTAATTTAAAACATTTGCCCACCATACGAGAATGACGCTCTTTCTATTGGTAGTTGGAAGTAATTGACTAGTGGTGCTACTACTTAATTTAGCATACTTTATGCCCCCATTTCATTAGATGTAATATTGTGTTTGATATAAATACATGTAATTTGAAGTTAAAGCCTAGTCTGTGATAGTTCAGTACAGGGGTAGGCAAATTACAGCCTGTGGGTCAAACCTGGCATGTCATCTATATTTGTAAATAAAGTTTTATTGGTACACAGCCACGTTCGTTTGTTTACAGACTGTTGTCCATGGCTGCTTTCACACTACTGTGGCAAAGTTGAGTAATTGCTGTTTCCTCAATAGTTATCTAATTTTACATATAATTCTTTTACTCTTTCTTGGGTTAGGTGAGTCTAAAAGCTTTTTTGTTAACAGTGATGACATTACATTGAACTAATTTCTTTCACTCAAGGATAACGGTGGTTTCTTCTGTCTAATTGTCATAAGGCAATGCTGGAATAAATGCCAACTGACATAATAGTAGTAGCTGGCAGTAAGGGTAAGAGTTGTGTCAACATTCCTGTTATACTGGCGTTAAAGTCTTGTCTGAGTGGACTGATTTAAGATCTGATTTGGAAGCATAGTTCCGAGGTCTTGGTCAGGATAAGGTTGGATGAATGGTATTGATGCTCTGTACTCAGATGGGAAAGGATGTGGTTATTGAAGGTACAACTTGAAAGATTTAGTTAGGTTACTTAGAGGATAGAGGATTGGGAGAGAACGTACTTGACAGTCTACTAGTATGAGGGATTAAGTGCCTTGATCCTCAGTCAGTGAGTGTTTTACAGGAAAAGTACAGTGTTATGAGGCTCTGGCACTGGCTATGCTGGATATCTCAGGGGATTTATTTTCATACTTACTCTATTCCTTTTGTCCGGAGCAACCTCACAGTTGGCTCTGCAAATAAATCTAGTTGCCACTTTCTCAATGTTTAAATTTTAAAAACCTTTAGGAAGAAAAAAATTAAAATGGGTTATTCCGTATTGTAACTTGCTGTTGGTGTTTGGAGTTTTGAGATTTGGTAAGATTGTAACACATTGGAAAACTTTCATTACTCAAGAAGTATAATGGAGTTTAATTTATATTCCCATCAAAATCTTGCCGAGCTCTACTTTGTTAGAACCATAAAGGAGCCATCTACTGCAGCACTAACTTGGACTGGCATCTGAATTCAGACATTCCATAACATTCCTCATTTCAGAGATTTTTTTTGTCTTATAAATTTTCACTGTGATCAGCTGATTTGTCCATGCTATCTTTCTTTATGTCTCAGGGCCTTTTTATTTTATACCCTATCTTCTCTCCTGCTCTTACCTGGTCTGATTTCCCAATGAGAACTGTATCTTACCCTTTTTCTTTCTTATTTCCCCATATTTTGGACCTTCCCTTTGTACTTTAATTATCTTCTGCATTCCCATCTTTTATGGGAATAAAAATAAATTATAAAAATGTAAAAATAAGGCTGGGCGCGGTGGCTCATGCTTCTAATCCCAGAGCTTTGGGAGGCCCAGGCAGGAGGATTGCTTGAGGCCAGGTGTTCCATACCAGCCTGGGCAACATAGCAAGACCCTGTCTCTACAAAAAAATTGGGGAAAATGTTAGCTAAGCTTGGTGGCACGTGCCTGTAGTTTCAGCTACTGCGGAGTCTGAGGCGGGAGGACTGCTTGAGCCCACAAGTTGGAGGCTGCCGTGAGCTATGATCACAGCACTGCACTCCAGCCTGGATGATAGAGCGAGACTCCTTCACCTAAAAAAAAAAAAAAAGAGAGAGAGGTCCTTCTGTAAAAAAAAAGAGGGGGAGGTCTTTGAGATATGCATGGTTTACTGTAATTTTATAGGTTAAATACCTATAATAATGCTGTTACAGTTATTAGAGCTTACTTTTGAGCCAGACTCCCTACTAAAGTCTTCTACCAAGGTTTCCTTATTTAATCCTCACAACCACTCTATATTAGTGTTAATATTTTCATTCACTCTATATTACTGTTAATATTTTCATTTCATTCTATATTAGTGTTAATATTTTCATTTTCATTAAAAGGCAATATTTTCATTGCCTTTTATAGATAAGGCAACTGAATCTTAGGTAAATTAATTTGCCTAAAGTGACACAGTATTAGAGTTGGAGAAAAATTTGATTAAAAAATAGTTCATACTGCTGTGGGATTTAAAACTGGCTAAGTCTGGCTTCAGAGCCCTAGCTCTTAACCACTGTATTATCCCTTCAGGTGTGATCTTATGATTATAATGTGATCCTCAGTACTATGATCTTAGTCTGAACACTTAGGCTTGTAAGTCAGATGATAGTGTATTTTCCACTTAGCTTTTTTTACTTTTAAAAGTTCCAATTTTATTAATATGAACACTATTTTTAGAAAGGCATAGTATTTTAATGGGATACTGAAATATATTGAAATGAAAGAAACGCAAGTTCATAGGACAATTGAATTCCTTGAACATGAATCTTTACCTGCCCTTCATGTTTGCTTAGGATAACCCTCATCTTCTCATACTTTGAAATAGTTTTCTTCTTGAATATTTTAAAAATAAGACTCCATGTCCTGTGGCTGTAACATTTTGTGCATTGTGTCATCAAAAGCCTCCAGGGTATGTTCCCTTGTATGACTTCCATTTATCCTAATTAAAGAAATGGTCTTATTTTTCCTTCTAGTTTAGTGGGTTTTGACCCTTATGATAATCATGTGATTTAATTAATTATGTCTGGCTTTGCATTAAAATCACCTGAATCCCTTTGTAAAATACTGATACCTGGGCCTTACAATGTTCCACTAAAATCAGAATCTCTGGAGATTGAGGCATCAATGATTTTAATGAGTAACCAGGAATATGTCACCTAGTTGTCCTGATACATTTTTTCAAATTTGGTCTTAAAGTGTATTTTAAATTTATTTATTTTTGAGAAGGGTCTTGCTATGTTGTCCAGGCTGGTCTTGAACTCCTGGGACTCAAGTGATCCTCCTGTCTCAGCCTCCTGAGTAGGTGGGATTACAGGTGCTCACCACTATGCATAGCTTAAAGTCTATTTTGTCTTGTGTTGGTTTATCCACTTCTGCTGTCTTTTACTGCTTTGTATACTGTATCATTTTCCATCCTTTTAACCTCCTTGTGTCTTTGATTTTAAAGTATGTCTCAGAGTGAGACCCTATCTCTACTATAAATAGAAAGAAATTAATTGGCCAACTAAAAATATGTATAGAAAAAATTAGCCGGGCATGGTGGCACATGCCTGTAGTCCCAGCTTCTCGGGAGGCTGAGGCAGAAGGATTGCTTGAGCCCAGAAATTTGAGGTTGCTGTGAACTAGGCTGATGCCATGGCACCTGGGCAACAGGGTGAGACTCTGTCTCAAAAACCAAACAAAACAAAAAATAAAGTATGTTTCTTGCAGACAGCATATGTTTGTACCTTTGTTTGCATGCATCTAGTTATGGATACAGTTATAATATGAAGTATAACTGCTGTGTGGAGGAATTTTAAGGTGCTTTGGGAATATGAAAGAGCAAATACCTAACTTTGATCAAAGGAAATTATATCTTTACTGTAGCCATTATGGAAATTTAAATGTTGAATATAAGTTGGAAAAGCATTCCAGGTAGGGAACAGCATGAGAAAAGGCATAGACGTTTGATAATATGGTGTGTACAGGAAATTGTAACCTAACTATATGCATGAGGTTTCTGATAAGATTTGTGGTTGAGGAACTGAAGGCCATCTGAGAAAATTAGATTGGGAGTTAAAAATTCCTTAGAAGTATTTTTTTCCTTTCTTTAAAGTAAAATAAATAGCACATTAAGTAAAGGCAACATGTCAAAGACTGACAGTAAGTTCCATAAGGAATTTATTTTGTCTTATTCTTTTTCTAGCATAGTATTTAACATACAGTAGATGCTCAAATGTTAGTTGAATGAATGTGTTACATATTTCATATTAGTAATGGTAATTTTGATGTGTTGTTGGTTTTTCTTTTCATCTTTTACTTGCTAGACATTTTTCAAGGTGTAACTTTTTCTCTTGGGTATTGCTTGTAAAGGTATACATTACTGAATCCTCCTCCCACTTATTTTTTAACTCATTTAATTTTTTTAATGACTCAGGTGTTTCCTCCTGGGCCCTCTTTATCTTGGGTTTTATAATAGTACCTTCGAAGCCTAAGATGAAAAATCTTTGGGTAATCTTTTAACTCCTTTCTTGGATTATGTGGTTATACCTTGCCTTAACTACATGCAAAGCATATGCTAACTTCTTCTAAGCTTATTACTTTTTACAGAAATCCTCAGAGAATAGTTTTAAAATCCAGTTTTTCTTTTATCTTTACCAAGATACCTTGGGGAAAAGTCATTATTCCTTTTCTGCTATTTATTTTCTTTTTTAAAAAATTCCCATACCAGTTTCTCTGGATTGTTTTATTAATATATAATTTTCACCAGGGGTGACCTGAAATTCTCTTTTCTTTCTTTCTTTCTTTCTTTTCTTTTCTTTTTTTTTTTTTTTGAGACACAGTCTCACTCTGTTGCCCGGACTAGAGTGCAGTGGCATCAGCCTAGCTCACAACAATGTCAAATTCCCGGGCTCAAGCAATCCTTCTGCCTCAGCCTCCCGAGTAGCTGGGACTACAGTCATGTGCCACCATGCCCAGCTAATTTTTTCTATATATTTTTAGTTGGCCAATTAATTTCTTTCTATTTTTAGTAGAGACGGGGGTCTCACTCTTGCTCAAGGCTGGTTTCGAACTCCTGACCTTGAGCGATCCTCCCGCCTCAGCCTCCCAGAGTGCTAGGATTACAGGCATGAGCCTCCATGCCCGGCCTCAACCTGTCATGTTTTAATTATGTGGTATTTTTAGTTCCATCTTGCCATTAATTTATTTTTACATTATTTTTCAATAATTATTTAAATCAAACTGTATGGTTTAGTAGTTTGTTTGCTCACCACTGTGCTTTATTCCCATATTTTCCTTCTTATATTCATTCTTTTGCTGTAGTACATCCTTTTCCAAATAGGTAACTAATGGTAAACTTTGGGTTCTCACATGCCCAAAAATGTATTTATTTTGCCCTTTTTTCTGACTGCTGGTTTAGATTGAATGTAGTATTCCAGTATAATATTCAAATAACTTCCCTCCAGAACTTTGACAATATTGCTGTTTTTATCTTCTGATATCCACTGTTGCTGATGAGAAATCTGTCAGTCTGATTCTTGTTCCTTTGTAAGTGAGCTTTTTTTCTTTCCTGAAAGATTCTTATGATTTTTTTTCTCCCTGGAGTTCTGAAATTTTCTAGGATGTGCCTTTTTTTTCCAGGTTTATTAGTTTTGCTTTGACTTTTTAAACGACGTTAAAAGTATAGGTTTTCTCATGTGGAGATGTTGAGGCTAAAAAAAAGAAAAAAGTACAAGTTTATTTGAAGCCTTCTGTGTCCACTACAATTCCTATTCCTATTTTCTTCCTTCTATTCCCACAGGCAACTGCTGTCCTGAATTTTGGAGTTTATTATTCCCACAAATATTTTTATACTAAGAGTATATTTTTATGTATCCATAAACAATACATGATATATATTTATAAGCTTTAAAACTTTATATATAAACAGTATAATATTGTATGCATTCCTCTGCAACTTACTTTCTCCCAACACTGTTTTAAAAATATATCCATATTGATGCGTGTTGTTTTGTTTTAAATGCTATATAGTATCCCGTTACATGAAATTAAAGTAGTCCCCTGCCCCTTATCTGCCATTTTACTTTCTGCTGTTTCAGTTGACCTATGGTCAACTGCCATCCAAAAATATTAAATAGAAAATTCCAGAAATAAACAATTCATAAGTTTTAAAATGTGTGCTGCTCTGAGTAGTGTGATGAAATCTTACTTTATCCCACTCCATCCCAACCAGGATGTGTATCATCCCTTTGTCCAGTGTATCTATACTGTATATGCTACCAGCCTGGTAGTCACTTGGTAGCCAACTCAATTATCAGATTGTTTATTGCAGTACACAGTGCTCGTGTTCAAGTAACCCTTGTTTTACTTTATAGTGGCCTCAAAGTATAAGAGAAGTGATGCTAGCAATTTGGATGTGCCAAAGAATAGTCATAAAGTGCTTCCTTTAAGTGAAAAAGTGAAAGTTCTCAATAAAGAAATGAAAAAAATCGAATGCTGCGTTGCTGTGGTCCACGGTAAGAATGAGGCTTGTTTTGGAGGCTCATGCCTGTAATCTCAGCCAAGGTGAGAGGCTCACTTGAGGCCAGGAGTTTGAGACCAGCCTGGACAACATTCTTGAGTTCCCTTCTCAAAAAAAAAAAAAAAAAAGCCTAGCTACTTGGGAGGCTGAGGCCAGGAATTCAAGGATACAGTGAGCTGTGATAACATTACTGCACTCCAGCCTGGGTGACAAAGTGAGAATCTGCCTCCAATTTAAAAAAAAAAAAAAAATGAGTCTTCTATCCATGAACTTGTGAAGAAGGAAAAAGAAATTTATACATAGTATACATGTGGTTCAGTACTATCTGGGGTTTCAGGCATCCACTGGGGGTCTTGGAACATATCCCCTGCAAATAAGGGACGACTACTATCCTGTAATTTATGCTTTTTTAATTGGTGAACTTTTAAGTTTATTTTTGTCCTGTTATGAGCAATATGGTGTAGTGAACATTCTAGCAGCTTTGCCTAGCTTTGCCCAGGTGGAATTGCTGGGTTGAAGGGTATATATATATATGTCTTTTTTTATCCTTGGTATAGCCTGATTGCTCTCCAAAGAGGTTTTTTCAATTTATACACTGCCAGCACTGTACGAAGATTTCCATTTATCCAGATGATCAACACTTAGTATTGTCAGACTTTTAAGCATTTTTTATTGTGGTTGTGAATTAGTTTTTCATTGTGTTGTATGATAAGGTTGCATTTCTTCGTGTTTTTAGTTGTTCACTTTCCCCTTCTATGGATTGCCTTTTTATAGCATCTCTTGTTGATATATACTTTAAAATTTTAGTGTAGTGTAATTGCCAATCTTTTTATGGTTACACTTTTTATATATTGTTTAAAAAATCCTTATCTTTATAACTCTGAGATCATAAGATAGTGATCTGTATTTTCTTGTGAAAGTTTTATTTTTCCAATTGTGGTCTTAAACCTCTTGGAATTTATTTTTGTGTATTATATGAGGTATTTTCCCTCACTGATTTGTAATGCCAGCTCCTGTGTGTCAATTTCCACATATATAATCTGTAGGTCTATTTCTAGGCTCTATTTGTTACATTGCTGTATCTCTTTATCACATGGGTTTTATTTTATTTTATTTATTTTTTATTTTTTGAGACAGTCTCACTCTGCTGCCCGGGCTAGAGTGTCTTGGCATCAGCCTAGCTCACAGCAACCTCGGACTCCTGGGCTCAAGCGATCCTCCTGCCTCAGCGTGCTGAGTAGCTGGGACTACAGGCATGTGCCACCATGCCCAGCTAATTTTTTCTATATATTTTTAGTTGTCCAGCTAATTTTCTTTCTATTTTTAGTAGAGACGGGGTCTGGCTCTTGGTCAGGCTGGTTTCGAACTCCTGACCTTTAGCGATCCTCCCGCCTCGGCCTCCCAGAGTGCTAGGATTACAGGCGTGAGCCACCGCACCCAACCTCTTTGTATTTTTTTAGTAGAGACAGGGTCTCCCTCTTGGTCAGGCTGGTCTTGAACTCCAGAGCCCAAATGATCTGCCCGCCTCGGCCTCCCATGTCACATGGTTTTAGTTACTATTTCTTTAAAGTAAGTCTTGCTGTCTGATAAGGCAAAAATTCTTTGGGTTTTTTTTTTTCCTTCCAAAATGCCGTTGCTTATTTTCAGCCCTTTATATTCCTATGTGAATTTTAGAATCAACATGTCAAATTTCACAAAAATCCTTGGCAGGGTTTTATTCTGACACCAACTGGTGTACTGTTGTACAATTGGTGTACCAATTGGTGTACTGGGTTAGAATCAGAACACCTGGAATTTAACTCTAACCACCTGGAGCTAGCTTCTGATTCCACAGGTTTAAGGGCACGGTCACCAACAAGATTGCTGCCATTTCAGACACCAGCCACAGGTGGGTTTCCCAAGGCCACCTGCACTTCTGACCAACTGGCTACAAATCTGAAGAGTTTTCATAACCCACCTCAGGTTCTGTATAATTCACTAACGTGACTCATAGAACTTAGGAAAGTGCTATACTTATACAATTATGATTTCATTATAAAGGATGTGATTTAGGACCAGCCAGATGGAGAGACACATACCAAAAGGTCTATGAGGGTCCTAGATGCAGAGCTTCCATGCCTTCTCCCTGTGGAATCCGGGCAGGTCACCTTCCTGGCACATCATTATGTTCACCCATCAGGAAATTCCACTGAGGTTCACTGTAACAATTTTACTAGAGTTTTTGCCCTGTGATTGAACTCATTCTCTAGCTGTTTTTCTCTTCCTGATGCCACATGGCTCAGAGGGGAACCAGTCCAAAGTCCCAACCATGTAATCTCATGATGGGTCTTTCTGGCAAGGGTGGGCCCTATCCTGATAAATCTCATTTGGTCATAATGTGTAATCTCTTTCATATGCTGCTGAATTCATTTTGGTAAGATTTTGTTGAAGGTTTTTGTGTTCATATTCATAAGGTGCTTATGTGTAGTTTTCTTATGATATCTTTTGAATGATCTTGGTGTCAGGGTAAAAGAAAAAATGATATCTTGCATCCATAGAACACTCTTATATCAAATGTGTGGTTTTGCCACACCAGGCAATTCTCCAGTTCTCTGCGGACACCAACTGGGTGACATGCGATTTAGTTTGATTTGGACACTAGCTACCCAGAGTTAGCGCAGACCCACAAGTTAAGGACGCAGACCCATAAGACTGCCTTCCCACTTTAGACAGCAGTTACAAGTATTGGGTGTTCCAGGGTACCTGTACTTTGATCTGACTTGGTTATAAATTGGGGGTTCCCACAACCCCGTCCTTAGTTTCAATAATTTGTTATAATGGTTCACAGAACTCAGGAAAACACTTTACTGATATGTACAGGTTTATTATATAAAAGATACAAATGAACATGCAGATGAAAAGATACACACCAGAAGGGTCCCTAATGTAGGAGCTTCTGTCCCTCAGCACAGGGATATACTCACCAACCCAGAAGCTCTCCGAATCATGTAGTTGAGGGATTTTTATGAAGGCTTCATCATGTAGACATTACCAGTCGTTAACTCAATCTCCAGCCCCTCTCTCCTCCCCAGAGGCTGGGGACGGGGCTGAAAGTTCCAGGCTTGCAAGGCTTGCAATCATCCTCTGGGGACGGGGCTGAAAGTTCCAGGCTTGCAAGGCTTGCAATCATGTCTTGGTCCTTCTGGTGACCATTGCCCATTCTGAAGATATCCAGGAACCCACCAAGAATTGCTCTGTTAAAACAAAAGATGCTTTTATCACCCAGGAAATTTGAAGGAATTTAAAAGCTCCATGTAAGACTCTCCTCTCACCCCATCACTTAGGAAATTGCAAGGGATTTAGGAGCTCTGTGTCAGGAACCAGGGTCAACAACCAAATATTAGAACAAAAGATGCTGCTAGCACCGTATCACTCAGGAAATAAGGATTTTAGGAGCTCTGTGTCAGGAACCAGGGAGCAGAGATCAAATATGTATTTCTTATGCCACATGAGGTAAAATTGGCCTCATAAAATGAGTTGGGGTATTCCCTCCTCTTCTGTGTTTTGGAAGAGTTTGAGAAGGATTGCTGTTAATTCTTTTTATAAATGTTTGGTAGAATTTGCCAGTGAAGCCATCTGGTTCTGGGCTTTTCTTTGTGGGAAATTTTCTTTTTTTAAAGAAATTTTTTAAGTGTGGGGTCTTGCTGTGTTCCCAGGTTAGAGTGTAGTAGCTGTTAACAGTTGCCATCATAGGGCAGCCTCTAACTCCTGGCCTCAAGCAATCCGCCCACCCTAGCCTCTCTTTGTGGGAAATTTTTTTGATTACTAACTTAATCTCTTTATTCCTTATAGGGATATTCAGATTTTCTGTTTCCTCTTGAGTAAGTTTTGGTAGTTTGTCTGTTTCTAGGAATTTGTTCATTTCATCTAGGTTATCTAATTTGTAGGCATACAATTGTTCTAGGATTCTCTTGCAATGCTTTTATTTCTCTAAGGTTATTAGTGACATCTAATGGTCTGCTTTCATTTCTGACTTTAGTAATTTGCGTCTTCTATTTTTCATCTCTCTAGCTAAAGGTTTGTCAATTTCATTCATTTTTTTCCAAGCAACCAACTTTTGGTTTTATTGAGTATGATTCCATTTATATGAAATATCCAGAATAGGCATATTCATAGAGACAGAAAGTAGATTAGTGGCTACCAGAGGCTAGGATGGGGGAAATTGAAAGGGATGAGATTTCTTTCTGATTACAGAAATATTCTGTAATTAGATAGTGGTAATGGTTGCCAAATATTGTAACTATACTAAAACCACTTAATTGTATACTTTAAAATGGTTAAAATGGTAGATTTTATATTATGTGAATTTTATTTCAATCAAAAAGTATTTTTAAGAGTTAATTGACTATATATATTTGGATCTATGTCTGGACTCTACATTCTGTTTCAGAGATCTGTTTGTCTATCGTTTTGTCTTGACTACTCTAGCTTTGTACTAAGTCTTCAAGTTCTCTACCATTATTCTTACTTTTCAAAGGTGTTTTAGCTGTGCTAGGTTCTTTGCATTTCCACATGAGTTTTAGAATAAGCTTATCAATTTTTACAAAAAACTTTACTGGTATTTTTGTTGTTATTATTTTGAATCTACAGATGAATTTGGAGAAAATTGACACATTGAGATATTGAGTCTTCTGATACATGAACACAGTGTATAACTGCATTTAATTTTCATTTAATTTCTCTTAGCAGTATTATAGTTTTCAGTATATAGATCTTCTACATTTCTTGTTATTCATACCTAAATATTTATGTTTTTTATGATACTCTAAATACTACTGTTTTAACATTTCAATTACTAATGTATAAAAATACAATAAATTTTTGTATATTGATCTTGTGTTCTATAGCCTTACTTAAACTCATTCAATTTTTTTTTTTTTTTTTTTTTTTTTTTGAGACAGAGTCTCACTCTGTTGCCCGGGCTAGAGTGAGTGCCGTGGCGTCAGCTTAGCTCACAGCAACCTCAAACTCCTGGGCTCAAGCGATCCTTCTGCCTCAGCCTCCCA
>CAUYRT010086173.1:0-19119 GCA_963574885.1 Lepilemur ruficaudatus | reverse complement strand
ATTTTAAATGGATTGAAGTGACTGTCCAAAAAAGGCATACAGCTTGTATCTGAAAGAAAATAAGAAAAAAATCAACCCATAAAAATATTGACCAATGGGTTGTTTCCATGACCTAGCAAGAGTGAATTGTGCTGCCATAAACATTCGGGTGCAGATGTCTTTATTATAGAATGTCTCATGCTCTTTTGGGTAGATGCTTAATAATACTAATTGCTGGATCGAATGGTATTTCTATTTTTAGCTCTTTGAGGAATCTCCAAATTCTTTTCCACAGAGGTTGCACTAATTTGCAGTCCTACCAGCAGTCCAAGTGCCTGTCAATTCCTGAGTGGATTATTAAAATTTGGTATATGTTTACAGTGGAATATTACTCAATTTTAAGAAACGACAGTGAGCTAGCACCACTTACATTATCCTGGATTCAGCTTGAGCCCATTATTTAAAGTGAGGCGACACAAGACCCGAAGAATGGACCCCACATGTACTCGCCATCAAATTGGTACTGACTGATTAACACTACGGTGCTCACATGGTGATGGTGTTCACCAGGGATTCGGGGGTTGGGGGGTAGACCCACATCTGAGGGATGCGGTGAGCATGGTGGAGGGGAGGGGCATACCTCTAACCCATGCTAGGAAGAGGCAAGTTACAAAATGTGACCCCCCAAAAAAACGCTGAGTAAAGAAATTAGAGACAAAATTCCCATATTATATAATTCCACTCACATGAAATGTCTAGAAAAGGCAAATCTATAGAAACAGGGAGCAGATTAGTGGGTCCCTGAAGTTGGGGATGGGAATTAGGGGTCTCAATAGGGGGAAGGAAATGTCCTAAAAATGATTTTGTGTGAATAGCTGTACAACTTGGTGAATTTACTAATAATCATTTAATTGTACACTTAAAATGGATTAATTACATGGTATGTAAATTATACTTCAATAAAGTTGTTTTTTAAAAAAAGTACAGAGTATACTAAAACTAGAAAAAAAATATTGACCAATGTTCACAAACGGCAAATTTATAAGCCTTCTGCTGTTCTCTAAGCCATGGCTTTGTTCAAACTAATTAAGAGCACTTCTCTGCATTACATGGAAATGTGTAGTTTGCTTTTAAAAAATAAAATTTATATTATTGGGAAAGGCATAATCAAAATATTACCTAATCCCTACCTTCCTCCCAAGCCTCAGAAATGACCAAATATTTTACATCAGGAAAATAGATTGTACTCTGAAACTCAGAGGTAGTGGCTTCCAAATGGACTGGATTTTGTTCCTCAGGGCTTCTGAAAGAGCCCAGTTATTACTTGAGAAGGAAAGTAAGGAAAACAGGGACTTGGAATAAATTACTGCAATTTTGCCCTTACCAGGTTTCTTTTGTAGACTGCAGTAATGATTTCAGTATTTCATTATTGTCAAGACTAGTAATATATTTATCTTCTAACAAGAAGTTTGTTCTTATACAAGGTACTTGGGGACTCAAGAAAGCAGGGGATTCAAGCCATTCAAAGGCATGCCTGAAGCCACTTCTGGTTCATACATTTAGTATTGAATGCATTATTTCTGTAAATTATAGTGTCTTAATGAGCATGAAACTTAGAAACCGTCAGGTAATTGTTGAGCATTGCTGTGTTCAAAATCCATCCCCTATATTTTTTCTTTTGATAATAGGATATATTCTTGCCTCACAATAAATTGTTTTCAGGATCAATAAAACCTACTACTTAGTAAACAGGTGGCTGTGTGTGTGCTTCATGACTGTTAATTTCTGTTATTCATATCACTGCATAAATTATTTACCACTTTACAGATGTTTTTGACTTTCACTTCCAGTGTGTTTATATGAAAAGAACCTGAGTATATATGATATCAACCAACTTCAACAGCAGGAGAAAAGAGGTCATAATATGGGGACAGCATCCCATAACTGAAACTTGTAACACACACGTATACACACACACACACACAAACACACAGTGTTCACACAGGAGATGGTAAGCTAAACAGGATTAGCAATGCTTTGTTGTTTTAGACAATGCAGCCTCCAAAATAGTGACAGTTTACTACATTCCTAACGTATTTTCCATCTCAAAATGATGGTAAGGAGTCTTTACTAAACAATGGTTAATATCTAAAACAGACTAGATGTGTATCTTCTTTTGATAGATTCTGGAGTCCCCAATTTTAATATAAAGAATAAAATGACCCCCTCCTAATGGTCTCAGAGCTAATTTTTGTTGTAGAGTGTACACATCCAATCACTGCATATGGAAGGTAAAGCCTTCTCTTCATTTAGACCAATTTTCCAATAAATTCATGTGTAAATGCTTCTGGCTTATCTTTAAAGGGAACAGTATTTTGGTTTGCTATTTTTCTACATGTAACTTTCTTCACCTCATTTACTGACTTATCCCTGGTGAAAATCCTGAAGATTTTAAGAAATACCAGAAATCAACCAAAAAATTCTCAGAACAAAAACAAGTTTGAAGTACAGGAACTCTTTCCTGTCTAGAGGGTAATGATTACACTTAGAGACACTATAATGAAAGAGCATCAGTGCACTTTATTTTAATGCTTCTAACTTATGAGAATAACTTTTTAATGCTACATCAGAAGTCATTTCATCAATGCTGAATTTGGAAAGCACAAACAAAATCCACAATTTTATTGGGACTACACAGCTTCTCATAATACTAGGTACCGTGAGTCTAAAAAACTGAATTATGCATGACAAAAGTTGTGAAACTGCATGGGATCCATGAACCTCTCCAAACTGTATGCAAGAAGTTGTGTAGTGTGTGTGTTCATTTTTTCTGGGAAGAGGTCCTCTAACGCTAATCAATTTCTAAAGGGGCCCAAAGATGCTATGAAACAATTGTAATCTTTCTCTATATTTTCAGTAATAATAGAAGCTGTGGATCATAGGAAATTCACTTTTGCACATCTAAGAATTAATTTTAATGGAAAGAAGGTAGAAAACAAACAAAAGTTAACTTACAAGGACTAGGCAAGACAAAACTCCTTTAAAGGGTTATCTCACCTCCTTTACGAGTTTAGGACCCACATGTTCTGGCCTGGGAGAAACAGGGACATACGGACATATGCGGTAACATGAGCTGGAAGCAAGGAGACTCCCAAGGGATTCTTTAAGTCCTTAGAAAAACCAACCTTTAGTATGAATAAAGCAACAGCATGAATTTAAAAGGTAATTTAACTCACATCCAATTTTCCATTTCTGCATATTATCAACTTTTTATTGAATATCACAAACTTCAATCAGAATACCTTGAAAAATATTATTCTGCATGCATTTAACAAATCTGACAAAAAGACAAATATCCAGTTTACTTGTATTATAACTATGACGTTTTAACTGAACAGCCAATTAACATATATTTAAAACCAACAGGTACAGGTAACAATGAAAAAACTTCAATGCATTATTCTGATAGCATCCTATCGCTATGCATATGGTCGTGTAACACTATTAGTAATTACCCTGAAGCACAGGCAAATGTAGATGGAGGACTCTTCCTAAAAAGCAAGTCTAAGGGATTAAATATCATCATCACTACTGAGGAAAAAGCTGCTGCCTGTGGACAGCGGCCCTTCTTCCTTAACACTCCCCAAACCACCCAAAGTCCCTCTCTCATCAGAATCATCAAACAACTTCTCGCTGGAATCCTCCTCATCAAACAACTTCTCGTTGGAATCGTCATCTTCAAACAACTTGTCATCTGTGTCATCCTCCTTTCCACCTTCATCTTCTTCATATTCCTTGTCTGACTCTTCAAACAGCTTTTCATCTTCATCAGCTTCCTCCTTTTCATCAGAGTCTTCAAGCCCTTTTTCATCGGCATCTTCTTCATCCTCTTTTTCGTCAGACTCATCATCAAATACTTTTTCATAGGCATCTTCTTCATTCTCATCTGAATCTTCGTCAAACTCTCTCTCAGAGCCTTCCTCATCTAACACTTTTTCAGAGCCATCATCTTCAAAATCGGAGTTTTCAGAGTCATTTTCTTCTAACTCTTTGTCAAGAACATCTTCACCTAACTCCTTTTCAGAGCCATCCTCGTCAAAATCTTTCTCGAGACCATTTTCTTCAAATTCTTTTTCGGAGCCAACTTCAGACTGTTTTTCAGAGCAGTCTTCGTCAGACTCTCTCTCTGAGTCATCCTCTTCAGACTCTTTTTTGAGGCCACCTTCCTCATCAGACTCCTTGTCGGGGTCATCATCTTCAGATTCTTTTGCAAGGCCATTCTCTTCATAATCACTTTTGAGCTTTTTCTTTTTAGGTTCTCTTTCAGGGCCATTCTCTTTTGACTCCTTTTTAGAACTACCCTCTTCAGACTCTTTTATGGGACTGCCTCCTTCAGACTCTTTTTCAGGGTAGCCTTCTTCACGCTCTCTCTTGGCATGACCTTCTTCAGACTCTCTTCCGGGGCAGCCCTCTTCAGCTTCTTTTTTGGGGCAGCCTTCTTCAGCCTCTTTTTCAGGTCCACCTTCTTTAGCAGCTTTTTCAGAAGCATCTTCTTCAAGTTCTCCCCCATCTTCTGTCTTTTCAAACTTCTTCTCATCTATAGGTTCTTCAAATGCCGTTCCAGTTGCAGCTCCTTGAGCATTCATTCTGGATGTGCTAGGGTGCTCTGAAAAATGCCTTACTCTAGAAGGCCCAGCCCTTTCTGAAGCACAGACGGAATTTGAACGCCGAAGGCCTCTGTTGTTCTCAGGAGCATTGAGGAAAGCCTCCCATCCTCTCAGCCTTTCTTCCCTTTCTCTTGAGGTCTCCTCCACCTGTGGATAAATGAAAACTGCCATTAAAGGAAGTTTTAGGCAAAAAGAAGTCACAACTTTCTGAGCATTTCTAATACTGATGAAAGTACTTTGATTGTATATGGCATCTCACCTCAGGAAATCAAATCAATTCCCTGTCTTCAGTTTTCAAAACTTTACATCTTGATTTACTAGAGCTGATCTTAAATAAGATCATGTAAATAAAGACCAAATACCACAGTACTGCAGAAATGTCCCATTTCTTTAGAAAGTTAATGTTTGAGCTCTGTCTGTACTTGATAACATGGAAAGGAAAAGAAACGTTTTGGTTTAATGTGTTCTTATCACTATTCTGAGCATCTCAAAATTTCAGATTTATCAACTGAAAGACTGAAACATTTCTCTTTCCAGCCTCTGAATGCAAAGTATTGTTACATGAAACAGATTAAATTGAACCCCAAACTTAAATCTGAGGGACTTAAAGTTAGACCAGTCTTTGTTGGTAAGGAAACAATTCATGTGCCCTTGACAGTTGCAGAATTTACCTGATAATCTGTAGTTCCATCCCACGCTTGAGCAGTTATTTGACGGCCACCAAACCATCTTCCATCAAGAGTTTGAATACAATAATCAGCTTCCTCTGGATCCCGAAAGGACACAGAGGCCACACCATCTGGGTGCCTCTAGAACAGGAAGAAAAAAAGGAATGAACAATAAGATTAAAAATAAAAAAACCCACACATTTGACAAAGTAGGTAAGTTGTAGTGTTCTCTCTGATACTAAAAGGATTTATGTACGAAGTCTTTCTTCCCTTTTATCCCAGCCAGTGACATGCAGTCAGCTGCTTCTTTAATCTTATCTAGCAAGAACCAAGCACGATGTCCTAGGAAATGTTTCTGCTGACATCCCTGTCTAACGAGAAGCAAGACAGTATAATTGTTAAGAGTATGAGCTCTGAAGTCAGATCGCCCTGGGATTAAATCCGGGCTCTGTCAGTTACTAGCTGAATGACCTCAGGCAAGGTGCTCAATCTCTAAGTTTCAACTTCCTTATCTGTAAAATGGGTATAATAATAATTATCTGCCTCAAAGCATTGTGAGGATTAAATGAGATAACATGGAAAGTAGCTCGTAGCACACAAGCAATAAATGGTGACTCATTATTGTGTGTCAATTCTGGAAGTAAAAAAAAAGGGTGAGAAGGAAAAATACAAAGGAGAATATTTTTCCTGATTGTTCCAAATATAGAGAATAATTCACAAAGAGGGGAAAATATGGTTAAATGGGGAACCATAAGGTTTCATACATTTTTCTTATACCTTCTTTCACCTGATCATGTACTCTAGAGTGATGATGAAGGAAAATAAGTAAGGCATACCAAATCTATCAAAGCTGTGACTTGTAGGCCATGTTCATCTAATTATTGGTAACAGATGACTACCACCAGATAGCAGATCTACTATATAAAAACATTAACCTAAAATTCAGGGGCACACTGACATCTGGTAAAAGCTTATTAAAGCTGGAAGAATGATTGCTTTAGGATTCATTTGTCCAAGCTATGAACTTACATCAAAGAGAAGGAGCTTCCTAATTTGTCCAAACTTTGAACACTCTACTCGAAGGTCTTCTCTGATCTCATTCAGCACCAATGGATCATCCTAAAAAAAATACACATGATTAAAATGGGCTTGCCCCCTTAACTGTAAATCCCAAGAATCAAATTTCTTGCTCTGACAATCCAACAAATAAAAAAAAAAAGGTTTCACCTAAGGTTGGTTATGTTTGTCTGCAGTCCATAAAATGTTTAAAAAATCAAAATCAAATGAAGTTAGACTACTACAGCCACTGCTACTACTACAGGTCTGCCCTGCTTCAAGACAGAGGAAACAGACAAGCATGGCAGGCAGCAGAAGGGGTCTACAGTGGCAGAGAAGGAAGGGAGGGGCAGGGGACATCTTGTGGCACAGACATTGCTAATTCCTGCATTCTATATGGGCATCATCAGCACACTGATGAGAGCCCTTTGCTTTGTGTTTTGTATAGATTTCTATTTACAGAAATGTTGTAATGGACAGAGACATATCCCTTTCATTGACTAAATGTTCTAAGATTGTTATTCATGCTTCCAAAATTCCATCTTAACTCACAGGGCAAACCTCACAAGCATTCCTGTTCATCTTGTCTCCTACCACGTTGCAACAGAACCACACAAATAAGGCGCTGTTATTAAGCACACAATAAAATGCATTCTTAGCAGTTGCTTTCCTACATCTGTGAGTCTATTAGACCCTCCTCTCCATAATAACAAAAGGTTTTAAGATTCCCTGTGGGAATTAATAAATCTTTCTCCAAGTTATTGGAGGACAAAGTCATTTGGTGGCTTTTGGTGATGTGTATGTCTGGTTAGCTCCTATTAGACTACGTGCTTTCCAAAGGCAAGAACCTTATTTCACCGAGTTTCAGATACTTTACGGAATACAGCTCAGCCTTTTATACATAGCTAACAATCAATAAAAGCTTTTTCAGAATTTGATAAACTCTTCCTAATACCTTTCTTTTATTCACCACATAACCCAACATCAGGATTGTATCAAAAACAAACACAAATTGCTCCAAAATATTTAACAAATTTTATATTTAAGTGTGATTCCATGGGTGAGGGTGACAAGCATCACCTTTATTTCTATACTAATATCTTGGTGCTTTTCTTATATGATATTAAATCTTAGTTGTGTCTTCCCAGACCTCTATTTTCATTTAAAGCAACTTGAAAAACCAATATATCTTCATTGCTATATAATATCCTGAAGCTTAAAGATAGTGATCTCCTCCATTAGAAAGACTCTTTAACCTACCTAGCTACACATGGAAATTTTTTAAAGACAAGAATTTGCAAGTAACCTGAGACTAAAACCAGACTCATGCACTGAAACCTTTTGCAGTCAACTCTCAGAATTTCTTTTCCTGGGTGGTATTTTGTTTTTTTCCCTGGAAGATATAAACCATGTTTCTCATTTCCTTGCAATCTAAACTCATGCTGCCCAAGACAGTGCCACTAACCACATGTGACCCCTGAACACTTGAAATGTGGCTAGTCCAAATTGAGGTCTGCTATAAGTGCGAAATGCACACAAGATTTTAAAGATTTAATACCAAAGGGAAAAAAAGCAGTGTAACATAGCTCACTAATATTTTTATATTCATTACATGTTGAAATAATATTTTGGATATACTGGGCTAAAATTCATTATTAAAATTAATTTCTTATTTCATGTTATATTTTTATTGTGGCTATAGAAAAATTGAAATTACACATGTGGCTCACATTACATTTCTACTGGACAGCGCAGGTACACACGATGAGAAACCCAACTTTGCATCTGAATTTTGATTCTTCATCTCTTGGTATTCAAATTTGCCAGGCAATGCATTTTTATATTGCCTTTTTCTCTCTCTCTCTCTCTCTTTTTCTTTTTGGTAGAGACAGGGAATCACTGTTGCTCAGGCTGGTCTCAAACTCCTGAGCTCAAGCAATCCTCCCGCCTTGGCCTCCTAGAGAGCTAGGATTACAGGCATGAGCCACTGCGCCCGGCCTGGCAATGGATTTTTAAATAAGGCTTTGAATTAAATACTGAAGACCCTCTAAAGTTTACATTAAAAAATATTAGCCTTCAATGTTTACCCTGATATCAGAGAGTATTTTTAGGTATGCTGCTTCTAACATGGGTCAACTGTTTGGAATAAAAATACACCCAACACTCCAAAATCTAGTTTCTTTCAGATACCTGTAGGCAACCTACAATTCAGTTTTTGTTTTCCACTAAAAAGCTCAATGCTGATGTGTGTTCTTTGGGTTCACATGGAGTCTTCGTCAAATCAAACACTCCCCAAAAACATGCAACCAAAAGCAGGTTTTCCTGTTGAAGCCTTCTATCAAGAGTTTCATAATGTCTATATCAGTGCTGTCCAGGAGAACTTTCTGTGATCACAGAAATGTTGTATAATTGCATTAGCCATTATGGTAGCTACCAGCCACATGTGGAACTGAATTTTTAATGTTATTACATTTTCATTAATTTAAATTTAAATAACCAGGCAGGTGGGCAAACAAGGATAACAACACCAAAGATTTCTTTGCCTGTGAACTCTGAAGCTACCAATGCCAGGACAGAGTATCCTACCACCCTTTGTGGCATAAGCATCTAAAAGAAAATTTGCCTTCATTTGAAAATATGTTAAAAAATGTTTTATCTATTAGGTGAATGAAAAGACTCTGGCTTGTGAGTAACAGGGGTTTTATTCAATCATTCTTTCAATTTTTCTTCATATAAATATTCAGGGTCTATTGTGTGCCAGGCACAATTCTGTGTACTGAGAATATAGCAGCATACAAGGTAGACCAAATACTGGCTGTCATGGAGCTCACATTCTAGTAGAGGAAATAAAATTATTTCAGGTAATAATAAATGCCATGAAGGAAACAGGTAGGGTAATATAAAGGCTCTCTAACTCCATGGTAAAGTGTACAATAAATCAAGAAGGCTTTTTTTTGAAAAAAAAAAAAACAATCAGGAATTTGCAAACACAAAACATCTACCTTTAAAAATATTCACTGAAGGGAATCTGTAGGGGTCAAGGTAGAGTAAATTTGCCTTTTGGGGGGAAGCATATTTGTTAACCTAGGAAAAGCTAAGTCTGCGAAAGGTGATAGTTAGACTCAAGGTATCTCAATGACCAAAGCAGGAGATAGAAACGAGAACAGATAAAATTACACAACAGACTTCTACTTGTAGAGATTCCCAATGCTGTGAATTAAGCTTGCATTTACATTCACATTTGAATGGTAGGAGTATGGAATGTGTGAATCAAGGACCTCAAGTCACAGAAATAAGTATGTCACCTAAGAAAAAAACCACTTATTTACTAGGGGGATAAAATGTGATAAATCATAGGAAATTCTGGAGTTGTATTAATATGTAGACCAAATATTGTGACCCATCTATGCATTCCTTTTAAAGTCCCACCTGGTAAGGACAGTGTTTCAAAAAGCCACTGGGGTGTGTGTGTGTGTGTGTGTGTGTGTGTATGTTTTTTAAACATACTTCATTATTACTGCAAGTCAAAAATACCTCTGTTACATTTCAAGATTCTTTCAGATTTCTGGCCAGAAGAAACATCAAGCAACCTTATAAATAAACCACACGTATCTTCCCAATGACCTCAAAAGATACCCACAGGTACACAGTAAGGTCTATCACATCACTATTTGCTGAGATAGAAGTCAACTGTCCATTTTTTAGACCCTCTAAGGGAACTAAAATGATGTAATTTTCACTGTTTAAATGCACAAAAGGGACACTAATGAGCATTGGCTGCAAGTAGGTAATTTGTAAACCTGGAATTTTACATTATAAACATTTTTTCTCATGTATAACTTGCTATCATTAATTTGCGAACCAAGGAGAGAATAAAAAGTTGTTTTTCCACTAATGATCACATCGGTCTACACCAGCAGCAGAGATAACAGAGGCAAAATGCAACACAAGGTACCTTGATGACAATACTACTTAAACCTCTTTAGTAGCTCGTTCTTCTTCCTTTATTCACTTTTGGTAGTGAGGAGGGGAATCGTTTCATGCATTCTCTTTTTTAAATCCTTTGTAAAAACTGATACATAATAGATATACTTATTCACTTTTATTTGCTGTTATTGAAATTTTTTATGGACACTAAGTGCTATAACGTCCACAGACACTAAAGAGTTTTGTAAAAATTAGGTCCTGACAATCTACTGAACGGGAGAAAATATCTGCATGCTGCACATCTCATAAAGGGCTGATAACTAGAATCTATTTAGAACTCAGGAAAATCAGCAAGAAAAAAATCAAACAACCCTATCAAAAAGTGGGCAAAGGACACGAACAGAAACTTTTCAAAAGAGGAAAGAATGGCCAACAAACATGAAAAAATGCTCAACATCTCTAATCATCAGGGAAATGCAAATCAAAACCGCAATGAGATATCACTTATCTCCTGTGAGAATGGCCTTTATCAAAAAGTCACAAAATAATAAATGTTGGCATGGATATGGAGAGATAGGAACACTCCTACACTGCTGGTGGGACTGCAAACTAGTACAACCTCTGTGGAAAGCAATATGGAGATACCTTAAAGAGATACAAGTAGATCTACCATTTGATCCAGCAATCCCATTACTGGGCATCTACCCAAAAGAACAAAAGACGCTCTATAGAAAAGACACCTGCACTCGAATGTTTATAGCAGCACAATTCACAATTGCAAAGATGTGGAAACCCAAACGCCCATCAATACATGAGTGGATTAATAAAATATGGTATATGTATACCATGGAGTACTATTCAGCTACAAGAAACAATGGTGATCTAGCACCTCTTGTATTTTCCTGGATAGAGCTGGAACCCATTCTACTAAGTGAAGTACCCCAAGAATGGAAAAATAAGCACCACATGTACTCACCAGCAAATTGGTTTCACTGATCAATACCTAAGTGGACATATAGGAACAACATTTATCGGAGGTCGGGCAGATGAGAGGGGGGCGGATGGGTATATACATACATAATGAGTGTGATGTGCACCATCTGGGGGATGGACACCCTTGAAGCTCTGACTCCAGGGGGGAAGGTGGGGAAAGGCAACACACATAACCTAAACATTTGTACCCCCATAATATGCTGAAATAAAAAAAAGAAAAAGTCCTGAGGTGGAGATATAGATTGGGGACTCTACAGAGAATTAAGCAGTAGTGATGACTGTGACTGTGACAGGACTGTCTAGGTAAGCCATGGCAGATGCTCAAATTTTGTTGAATGAAAGCGGGAAGGTGGGTGCAACGGTGCACGCCTATGATCCCAGCTAAACTTGAGAGTCTGAGGTGGCAGGACTGCTTGAGCCCAGTAGTTTAAGGCCAGTCTGGGCAACATAGTGAGACCGCCTTCCAAAAAATAGTAATAATAACTTTAAAAATGTATTTAAAAAGCAAGTGGGAGAGGCTGGGTGCAGTGGCTCACACCAGTAATCCTAGCACTTTGGGAGGCTGAGGTGTAAGGATCGCTTGAGCCCAGGAGTCTGAGGTTGCTGTGAGCTAGGCTGAAGCCACGACACTCTAGCCCAGGTGACAGAGCAAGACCCTGTGTTAAAAAAAAAAAAAAGGAGACTTCTCAGGCCCCATTCCTTGGGACCGTGAACCTCGCCTGGGAGCACTCAATAAAGCCACGTTGCTTCCCTCCCCCCAAAAAAGGTGGGAGAAACATCCAAAAAGTATTGCAATGGGAGAATGATGTGAAAGCACCTGTTTAGGGCACAGAATTTGGGCGTGGAGTGGGGAGGGGTTCAGGCTGATGGCTATGTCCCTGTGAAAGAGGACGTGAGATTCCACAGTGGAAAAGCTTCCATGGTGACAGGATCCAAAGTGTAGGTCATGGAGAGTCAAGGTGATGGTTGGAGTGGATAAGGTGAAGCAACTGTGAAGTTACACACTTAGGGTATTTTTTTTTTTTTTGAGACTGAGTCTCACTCTGTTGCCCGGGCTAGAGTGCCGTGGCGTCAGCCTAGCTCACAGCAACCTCAAACTGCTGGGCTCAAGGGATCCTCCTGCCTCAGCCTCCTGAGTTGCTAGGACTACAGGCATGCGCCACCATGCCTGGCTGATTTAGTAGAGACGGGTGGGGGGGTCTCGGTCTTGCTTAGGCTGGTTTCGAACTCCTGACCTTGATCGATCCACCCGCCTCAGCCTCCCAGAGTGCTAGGATTATAGGCGTGAGCCACCGCACCCGGCCACACACTTAGGGTATTGAGAAAGCATTGGGGAGACCGATGCAAGAATGTTCCTAGCAGATTGATTCATAATAGCAAAAAAAGAGAAACAACCAAATTGTACACCATCAGGTGAATGAATCAACAAGCTGTGCTGCATCATATAAAGGATTACTACTCAGTAATAAAAAGGAACAAACTATTGATATATGCAACAACATGGATTAATCTCACAGACATTAAGCAGAATAAAAGGAGTCAGATACAAGGATATGTGCTATATGACTCCATTGATACGAAGTTCAAGAACAGATTAACCTATGGGGGTGTAAATCAATGGTTGCATCTGGGAGGGGAGACGGATTTACCAAAAAAGGGTATGGAGGAATTTTCTGGGATGCTGGGAATTATTTACAACTCAATCGCAGTGTGGTTACCTGGGTGTACATATTGGCTGAAGATCATCAAACTGTACACTCAAGATCTGTTCATTTTACTGTATAAACTTGTATCTCAAAGTTTAAAAATGTCATTTATGTGGAAGTCCACCAGGGAGATGGCAGAGGTTGAAATAGAGAGGAGGCTGGAGAGGCAGGGGTGGGCTCCTGATGAATATGAGGGGCTGGACAACGACAGCAAGAAGGAAAGACGAACGAAGGTCATGGGGTCGGATGTTGTGAACCTCGAAGGACAAGCTGCTGTCAGAGGCTGAAAGTATCATAACCTGGAGCCACTCACTAGTTGAAAATATTGATGAGGACTTGGCCAGAGAAGTCACCCATATCTCACCCCTGCCAACTCTTGGGGGAGGAGCTTCCAAGGAGGCGGGTTCACCTGTGCTGGGGTTGCTTCGCCTTCTGTATTTTCACCCCTTTTCTTTTCTTTTCTTTTCTTTTTGAGACAGAGTCTCACTCTGTTGCCCGGGCTAAAGTGAGTGCTCTGGTGTCAGCCTAGCTCACAGCAACCTCAAACTCCTGGGCTCAAGCAATCCTTCTGCCTCAGCCTCCCCAGTAGCTGGGACTACAGGCATGCTCCACCATGCCCGGCTAATATTTTCTATATATTTTTAGTTAGCCAATTAATTTCTTTCTATTTATAGTAGAGACGGGGTCTCACTCTTGCTCAGTCTGGTTTCGAACTCCTGACCTTGAGCAATCCTCCCGCCTCGGCCTCCCAGAGTGCTCGGATTACAGGCGTGAGCCACCGCGCCCGGCCTCTTTTCACCCCTTTTCCTGCTCTGAGCTCTTACTGGCCTCAACCACCCTCCAGCGAGCCCACAGCTGTCTGTCAGGCCAGCGTACATCCACTTGCGAGGTTTTCCATTTGTTGTCTTTCCTCTTGAGGGCGTGGGAAGAGTTTCTTTGGAAAAGTCTCACCCTGGTGCCCATTGATCTGATTAGCGTAGCAGATTAACATTCTATAGAGGGTTTCAGAGTTACTTAAAGGGGTCCTTGAATCCACGCACATACCAGGATTTATTCTAGATGGACTAAAAAAAAAAATCCTTGTACTGTCTTTGGAATCCAAAACATTTTTAGTAACGCAAATGGTTTAGAAATCTCAGGAAGAGAAAAGAGGTGGGCAGACAAGGATGCCCTTGAATTGAGGCAGAGCAATGACACTGTCACCCTAGCCCAGGACCGGGGAGGAGCTGGAAAAGAACCGTATGCGGAGCACCTAGGACAGTGCGGTCTGGAAGTTTACGGGTGGTACTCCCACTTTACAGATGTGTAAGCAGTGGAACCAGTACTCCAACTCTGGCTGATTTGTCTTCTAAGCCACACTGTCCTGAGACATGGCGTACTGTTATGTGATTGAATGTGCACTGTGAAATTGACAGCATGGAGTTTTATTCTCAAGCCAGCTGTCCCTTCCATGTCCCCACTGGTGGTGACCTCACCTCCGTCCTCAAACGATGGGCTTCTCACGGTTGAAGTAGTATAGACAGTTTTCCCCACATTGACTCTCTGGGGTGGGATGTGGTATTGCTAGGAGGAGGCAAGGTAAGAGACAGGGCAGAAACTGGAATTAAGGCCCAGGTGAGAAAAGCCACCATTGGTACCTCAGGCCCCCATGCTCTGTGACCACCAGGGGGCAGCCCTCACCTTGCCATGGTGCTGTGGTCTCTGCCCTCCAGTTAAATGGCCTTGGGGAGGGGCCCTGCGCTGCTGGAGAATGGCTGAGTTGGTCCTTCCCCGACTGTGCGGCTTGTCATCCAGGTGGCTTAAATAATTTGCTCATAATTATGTGACTAGTTTTGGGGGGAGCTGGCATTTGAACTCAGCCTGAATCCAAACCAGCATTCTTAACCCTGAGATTACGGCTTCTCCAAAGGAAAGCTCCCAATTCCTGCAGTGATGTGTGGGAACTGGACAATCTGTAAAGTATTGGGAAACAGAGCTAGAAACACAGACACAGGGGAAAAAGTAGACCATGACAGGCATGAAAGGAGCCAGAGACAGAGTGGGGAGGGGTCGGCACATGCTTCACCCGGCACAGCACACAGAACCCTGCCGTGTGCTGTGTTGTCTGCGGAGCTGTGTAAGAGCCAGAGCGACTGGCATGCTCTTGTACTAATCCTTGTGTAGGCACACCTCCTTTTGTGGTGCTCCACAGATACTGTGTTTCTTACAAATTGAAGGGTTGTGGGTTGTGGCAACCCTGTGTCAAGTAAGTCTATTGGCTACATTTTTCCAGCAGCGTGTGCTCACTTCCTGTCTCTGACACGTTTTGGTAATTCTCATAATATTTCAAATTTTTAATTATTATTTCATCTGTTATGATAATCTGTGATCAATGATCTTTGATGTTCCTATTGTGATTGTTTTGGGGCACCACGAAGCAGCCCGCATTAGATAGCGAATTTAATTGATAAATGCTGTGTGTGTTCTGACTGCTCCATCCACCAACCGTTCCTCTGTTTCTGTCCCTCTCCTTAGGCCTCCCTATTCCCTGAGACATAATATTAAAATCGGGCCAATTAATAACCCTAAAATGACCTCTGAGTGTTCAAGTGAAAGGAAGTGTCGTACATCTCTCACTCTAAATCAAAACCTAGAAATTGGTCGGGTGCCATGGTTCACACCTGTAATCCCAGCACTTTGGAAGGCTGAGGTGGGAGGATCACTTGAGGCCAGGAGTTTGAGACCAGTGTGCAGCGGCTATTCACGGGCTTGATCACAGTGCACTGCAGCCTTGAACTCTTTTTTTTTTTTTGAGACAGAGTCTCACTCTGTTGACCCAGCTAGAGTGCCATGGAGTCAGCCTAGCTCACAGCAACCTCAAACTCCTGGGCTCAAGTGATCCTTCTGCCTCAGCCTCCCGAGTAGCTGGGACTACATGCAGCCTCAAACTCTTGGCTTCAAGCGTTCCTCCCACCTCCCACCTCCGCCTCCAGAGTAGCTGGTACTAAAGGCACATACCACTACACCCAGCATGAATTATGCAAAGTTTACTCTGCCTGTGCTCTATAAATAGAACAGCAATGCCTGGATGACAGCACATCTGTTTACAGCATGGCTTACTGAATATTTCAAGCCCGCTGTTGAGGCCCACTGCTCAGAAAAGATTCCTTTCAAATTGCTATTGCTCAGTGACAATGCACCTAGTCACCCAAGAGCTCTGAGGGAGATGTACAAGGAGATGAATGTTGTTTTCATGCCTGATAACACAACATCCATTCTGCAGCCCATGGATCAAGGAATATTTTCGACTTTCAAGTCTTACTGCTTAAGAAATACATTTTGTAAGGCTTTAGCTGCCATAGATAGTGATCACTCTGATGGGTTTGGGCAAAGTAAAGTGAAAACCTTCTGGAAAGGATTCACCATTGTAGATGCCATTAAGAACACCCGTGATTCATGGAAGGAGGCCACAATGTCAACATTAACAGGAGTTTTGGAAGAAGTTGATTCTAATCCTCATGGATGACTTTGGGGGTCTTTAGTGGAGGAAGTAACTACAGGAACAGCAGGAGAACTAGAATTAGAAGTGGAGCCTGAAGATGTGACTGAATTGCTGCAATCTCATGATAAAACTTGAATGGATGAGGAATTATTTCTTATAGATAAGCAAAGAAAGTGGTTTCTTCTTTTTTTTTCTTTGAGGCAAGGCCTTGCTGTGTTGCCCGGGCTAGAGTGCAGTGCATCAAACAGCATCGCATGCTACAGAGAAATCTTTTGTGAAACGAAGAGTCAATAGATGTGGCAAACTTCGTTGTTGTCTTATTTTAGGAAATTGCCACTGGGTGTGGTGGCATGCCTATAATCTCAGCCACTCTGGAGACTGCGGTGGGAGCATCACTTGAATCCAGGAGTTTCAGATCAGCCTGGGAAACATAGCAAGATGCTGTCTTAAAAAAAAAAGAAAAAGAAAAGCAATTGCCACAGCCATCCCAACCTTCAGCAACCACCACCCTGATCAGTCAGCAGTCATCAACATCAAGGCAAGACCCTCCACTAGCAAAAAGATTAGGACTCATGAAGAATCAGATGATCCTTAGCATCTTTTAGCAATAAAATATTTCAAAATTAAGGTATGCATGCTTTTTAGATATAATGCTATTGCACACTTAACAGACTACAGTGTAGTGAAACATAACTTTTTTGTTTTTGAGACAGGGTCTCACTCTGTCACCAGGGCTAAAGTGCAGTGGCATCATGATAGCTCACTGCAACCTCAAACTCTTGGGCTCCAGAGATCCTCTTGCCTCAGCCTCTTGATAGTTGAGATTATAGGTACATGCCACCACACCTGGATAATTTTTCTGTTTTTTATAGAGACAGAGTCTTGCTCTTGTTCAGGCTGGTCTTAAACTCCTGACCTCAAGCAATCCTCCTGCCTGGGGCTCCCAAAGTGCTGGGATTGAAACATAACTTTTACATGTACTGGGAAACCAAAAAAATCTGTGACTCACTTTATCGTGATATTCGCTTTTTTGCAGTAGTCTGTGACTGAACACAAAATAATAGCTCTGTATAAACTTGGAGTTACGTATAATGCATATAATGCATTGTGTCTTTCATTTGTGTCTGTAAAAACACATGCTCTGTAGGTTCTCAATAAATGTGAGTTAAATGGTGAATAAAATATAAATGAGTGGATTTCCAATGGATGATAAGTCCCTGTGGAAGGCACTAGGTAAAGCTGACCTCTGCTAGGTTGTATTCCTTTAATGGAGATCTGAATATGAATGGGTCCAAACTTCTCTGTCAGCTGCATGCACTCCTCTGCCAAACCATCCAAGCCAACACCATCAAAGTATAGCCCAGCCAGCAAGTAGTCCCAGCTACACAGGACACTGAGGCAGGAGAATTGCTTGAGCCCAGGAGTTGGAGGTTACAGTGAGCTATGATCAAGCCACTGCACTCTAGCCTGAGTGACAAAGTGAGACCCTGTTTCTAAAAAAATAAAAAATATAAAAATGTTTAAAAAAAAACACTACCAAAGTAAAACAGGGTGATTGCTATGCAAATAGAGCTTCCAGACACAGTCTGTAGTAACCCCCACCCCAACTCCCATCAATCAGCTTCCTTCTCCTAATCCTCTCATTATAGAAATTCTAGAGCAGCCCTGGAGGGTCTGCTGGGGGAGGGCCCAGACTCCAGGAAGGGAAGGGGTGGCATGGGCCTGGGCACTGGTGAGCAATGGGGAGGGGAAGTAGGCTAGCTTCTGGGCCCAGAAGGGCTCCTGGAGGCTTATTCTGGGTAAAGGGCTGGTTTTCTCGAACCTCGGAAGGAACCACATCCTGGTATCACCCACTCTTCCACCCACCCACCCTTGGCTTAGCAGCCATCTCAGCCCCCTTCCCTCCCTGCCTCACACGCTTTGGCAACTTGCCCACAAGCTGGCCCCCTTTGCCCCCAGACACCCAGACATCTGCACCAGCAGATCCTCTCTCCTCAGGGAGGCATGCATTTGATGCTCAAGCTCCCTGGGAGTTGAGGTCCTTGGCAAGTGACATGTGAGTCCCATGTGTCACCGGAAGCTCCCCACCCCCATCTGGTGACCAAAGGCCTGGCCACAAGTAGTGGGTCATTCCTTCTTCACCCAGACCTTACAGCTCAAGTCCCCCTTGTCAACTGGGACATCCTCCAACATGGCCTGGACACTGTCGCTCATCTTGATCACGGCCCATCCAGGTGACAGGGAAGGCACTCAGGACCCCAAGGGGTGTGGGGCCAGGAGGAGGGAGACCGGGGAGGCTGGACTAGATGCCCCAGGGCACAGGGTTGGTGGGGGCTGAACATTGAGGCTTATTATCTAGGGTCTAGATGTAAGGGCTGTCCAGAAAGTATCCAGCCATGTAACAGTTCTCATTATATTAACAATGGCTGGATGTTTTCTGGACAGCCCTAGCATAATTAGGAGTTTGAGAGACCCAATTACATCTAAGATAAATTTCTTTCTTTTTTTTTTTTTTTGAGACAGAGTCTCACTCTGTTGCCCGGGCTAGAGTGCTGTGGCGTCAGCCTAGCTCACAGCAACCTCAAACTCCTGGGCTCAAGCAATCCTTCTGCCTCAGCCTCCCGAGTAGCTGGGACTACAGG
>CAUYRT010086170.1:0-13824 GCA_963574885.1 Lepilemur ruficaudatus | reverse complement strand
AAAAAATGCTAACGATCATCTGAGCCTTCTGCAGGTCGTAATGTTTCTGCTGGTGGAGGGTCTTGCCCCCATGGCTGCTGACTGATCGGGGGTGTGGTTGCTGCGGGCTGGGGTGGCCTTGGCAATTGCTTCAAGTAAGACGACAATGAAGTCTGCCACATGGATTGACTCTTCCTGTCACAAAGGATTTCTCTGTAGCATGCGATGCTGTTTGATAGCATTTTACCCACAGTAGAACTTCCTTCAAAGTTGGAGTCAATCCTCTCAACCCCTGCTGCTGCTTTGTCAACTAAACTTATGGAATATTCTAAATCCTTCGCTGTCATTTCAACAGTGCAGTGTTCACAGCATCATCTCAGGAAACCACTTTCATTGCTCATTCTTAAGAAGCAACTCCTCATCTGTTCAGTTTTGTCATGACGTTGCAGCAGTTCAGTCCCATCCTCAGGCTCCACTTCTAACTAATTCTAGTTCTCTTGCTATTTCCACCACATCTACTGTTATTTCTTCCACTGAAGTTGTGAACCCCTCAAAGGCATCCATGAGGGTTGGAATCAACCTCTTCCGAACTCTTGTTAATGTTGATGTTTTGACATCCTCTCATAAATCATGAATGTCCTTAATGGCATCTAGAAGCTTGAGTCTTTTCCAGAAGGTTCTCAATTTACTTTTACCAGATCTATCAGAGGAATCACTAAATATGACAGCTTATAGCCTTACAAAATGTATTTCTTTAATATGACTTAAAAGTAAAATAACTCCGTGATCTATGGGCCGCAGAATGGGTATAGTGTTAGGGGGCATGAAAACAATATTAATTTCCCCATATATCTCCATCAGAGCTCCTGGATGACCAGGTACATTGTCAATGAGCAGTAATATTTTGAAAGAAGTATTTTTTTCTGAGCATTAGGTATCAACAGTGGGCTTAAGGTATTCAGTAACCCATGCCGTAAACAGATGTGCTATCATCCGGGCTTTGTTGTTCCATTTCTAGCGCACAGGCAGAGTAGACTTAGCCTAATTCTTAAGGGCCCAGGATTTTCAGAACGGTAAATGAGCACTGGCTTCAACTTCAAGTCACCAGCAGCATTAGCTCCTAACAAGAGAGTCAGCCTGTCCTTTGAAGCTCTGAAGCCAGGCATTGACGTCTCCTCTCTAGCTAGGAAAATCCTAGATGGCATCTTCTTCCAATAGAAGACTATTTCATCTGTATTGGAAATCTATTTTTTAGCGTAGCCACGGTCATTAAGTATCTCAGCCAGGTCTTCTGGATAACTTGCGGCAGGTTCTCCATCAGCACCTGCTGCTTCACCTTGCACTTTTCTGTTACGGAGACGGCTTCTTTCCTTAAACCTCACGAACCAACCTCTGCTGGCTTCAGACTTTCTTCGGCAGCTTCCTCACCTCTCTGAGCCTTCATGGAACTGAAGGCAGTTGGGGCCTTGCTCTGGATTAGCCTTTGACTTAGGGGAAGTTGTGGCTGGTTTGATCTCTATCCAGTCACTAAAACTATCTCCGTATCAGCAACGAAGCTGTCTCACTTTCTTATCGTTCACGTGTTCACTGCAGTAGCACTTTTAATTTCCGTCAAGAACTTCTCCTTTGCATGCACAGCTTGGCTCACCGTTTGGCACAAGGGGCCGAGCTTTCCGCCCATCCCGGCTCTCAACACACCTTCCTCACTAAGCTGAATCATGTCCAGCTTTTGATTTAAAGTGAGGGATGTGTGACTCTTCCTTCACTTGAACACCTAGAAGCCATAGAAGGGTTATTAATTGGCCTAGTTTCAGTATCGCTGTGTCTCAGGGAATGGGGAGGCCTGAGGACAGGGAGAGAGATGGAATGAGGCCAGTGAGTGTGGGGTCGGACACACACAACATTTATAAAGTCTGCCCTGGCATATGGGCATGGGTCGTGGTGCCCCAAAACAATTACAAAAGCAACATCAAAGATCACGGATCACTATAACAAATATAATAATAATTTAAAGGTTTGGAATACCATGAGAAGTACCAAGCTATCACACAGAAACACCAAACGAGCCCATGCTGTTGGAAAAATGGCGCCAATAGACACACGACACAGGGCTGTCACGAACCTGCAGTTTGTGAAACAACACGGTACCTGCAAAGTGCAATAAAAAGATGAGGACGCCTGTGTATAATTTGTGCTGTGAGCTGCATCTTAGCATGTCGTGTAAGAACTGATCATCTCTGTTTCAAAAACAATTATCTAAAACAAATTACTACTAGTATACACCAACTATAGAAGGGAGCTGTTAGAAAGTCATTTTGGATTTATTTATTTTTTTACAGACATACCAGAATCAACAGGGTAACCTTCAAGGAAGCAACGGGTGACACCAAAGCAGCCATGGAAAAGCAAAGACCTGGGCGCTGCCGTGAACGCGGCAGGAGACTGAAGAGGAGACAAGGGACGGCCCCGTCCACGTACGTCGCAAAGTAAAGGGCAGAGCCAGGGCTGGTTATCTGAGAATCTCCTGCGGAGTCAACTTACCATGTGATGACACTTTTAGAACTGCACCACGATGCCACGTTCAGCCAGCATTGTCATCAAGGCCGTTCGACTTATTTATACTCTGCCTCTTCACACCAGCAGCCGTGTCTAATTTTATATGCTCATAACTGCAGATGGAGAGTTGATAAAGGTCACCGCGGTGACCAGGCATTTTTGTCTCCATGGGGACACAAATGGTAAAGACTCTTAAATTAATTTTATTTGAAGTTCCAAAAGATTTTTTTTTCCTCCTCAGACTAATTCATGTCACAAGATGAAAACGATCTCTGCTTTCTATCACCTTTTATTCTGATGGGATCAAAAGGCCAAAAAGGGAAAGTAGAAAGGAGGAAGAGGTGAAAATCCTTTACAGCAGATATGATGTGGATTTGGTTCTTCTTGCCTAAAAAATAAACAAGTCGTCCTTGGTAATTCACAGTAATAATGTCCAATAATTAAACACCTGCTCTTTTATATTTGTTCTCTTATTCAATTCGCATGAGAGACGTTATTTGTCCTGTTTTGCAGATAAGAACACGGAGGTGCTGAGTAACTTTAGTTTGTCTAAGTTAGTTAGTTAGTCTGTCTTAGTTAGTTTGTTAGTTAGTCTTAGTTAGTTTGTCTAAGCGCCCAGAGCTGGCAGCAGGTGGAGCGGACTCAGACCAGCCTGTCTAGCTGCAAGACTCAGCCCAGGCCTGGAGGATAATTCATCTATTAAATGGTACCCACCAGGTCGATGCTTATTCAACCTACCAAGAATGGGCAGGGATTCAGGGAGAAGGGAAGTAAGACTCGAATTTTGTCTCTTGGTCTTTTCACCTCCCATTTCCTGGACAGGAATCGCAAAGCCTCGGTCACCACACAGTTACTGGGGAAATGCAAGCAAATGAGAGAGAGTTTAGAGGAAAAAAGTGGTTACGAAAGTTGAGAACTCAAAAGAAAAGCATGCACCGCAGGCCAAGGAGATAAACTAGAAGGTGATGTGACACCGAGTGTAAACGGTAAAAGCCTAGAATTCCTGGACTGTGCTGAAAGTATCTCTCATTTTGTAGACCAAGTGTGTACACAGAACCTGAAAAGAAGTTTCTTGAAATAAAAATCCTATTTTGCATTAACTTTTTTTTAGGTAGAGCTATTTTACCCAAATTCCCCTTGATGCTCAGTGGAAACGCAGATGAGCCTCAGTGTCCCCACGTGGAAAGAGAGTCGACTTGCACGGGCTCTCGGGACACACGGGCTCTGCCTTCACCTGGCCCAGGGAGGGCAGCCAGACCCTAAGAGCCAGGCCCTTTGTCAATCCACGAGTCTCTGTTTGGCCGTCACTTGCATCGCCTCCAAATTCAGGGTCACACTTCCAGCCCCAGTCATTTAGTTCCCACCTGATCCTGTTTGTCAGGCTGTGCAGAAAAGTCCCTCTTCAAGGTGAGCTGCCCACGCCCCTGACGGGAAGGGCCAGCTGGCGTGATCTGTTCCACTCGAGGCTTCCACTCTGGTAAACTCCAATGTGGGCTTTGCCTTACAAATTCTGCAAGGTGCATGTTTTATTAAAACATACGTATTTAAAGGGAAGGACACCCAGAGAACATTCTCAAACTGTCACTCTGAAAGGCCATCGACTTTCAGGCCAAACGTAGATGCAACAAACGAATCTCAAGGTTCCCGCAGTCCCCCTTCTTCGCCCCTTGAATTGCAAGGCCGCCTGCTTTCTGGTCTCCATGACAGGCCAAGTGAGCAGTAAACAGACAGTGCTGTGCACGTGTTGGCCCCCAAAGCACAGCTGCTGAGGAATGAACACACAGGTGTGGCCAGGTACACAGGGAAGTGACCAGTAGGAGAAGTTACCTGGTCAGCTTGGCCAGTGAAGACACTGCTGAGCACAGGTTTTAAGAATTATCCTTCAATAATCAGTGTCACCAAAACTAGTGAAGAGCACATTCCTGCTGCATTACCAAAGTAAGTGTGGCCGCGTGCAGACATGTGAAATACGAGATATCAGTTAGGGTTTGCCAGAGCAACGGAACAAGCGGAGATAGACGATTGGTAGATAAATAGATAGATGGGAATTTAGTTTAAGAAATCGGCCCATGCAATTATGCAATTGTGGGGGCTGGCAAGGCCACAGGGCAGCCGTTGATGCTCCAGTCTTGACGTCTTGACGCACAATTTCTTCTCCAGCAAACCTCGGTCTTTGCTCTTCAGGCCTTCAACTGATTGGATGAAGCCGTCCACATTATCAAAGATAATCCTTTACCTAAAGTGCACTGAGCATAGGTGTTAATCACATCCACAAAATACCATCACAGCGACTTCAGACAAGTCTTTGACCAAACAGCTGGCACCATGGCCTAGCCAAGCGGACCCGCAGAAGTTAACTGTCACATGAGGGAAGGACCACTTCCTTCAAGGGGGACGCAACCTCAGGAGGTAGAATAGAGAGATCCCGGGGTGGGCGTGCACCTGGGGGCCAGCAAAGGCGGGAGAAGAGGAGTAAAGAGACTGTATAGCAAGTGTATGAGCCCCCTTTACACAGGAAACAGGAAGATAAGGGTGTGAATAGATTTCTTAGGGTCTAGGAGGTCAACACGGTGTGTTTTGGACATTCCGTGGACATAAGTGGCCATGCAAAGCACTGTCAAAGTAAAGCACTGGCTAGCCCTCCATGCCCCACTGCCTGTTTCACCTTCAGTCAAAAAGATGAGCTTCGAACCACGCAACTCCATCACACCCTCTGTATTTCCCATGACAACGTTTAAAGGGCCCTCTAACTTCTCAGTCTCTTCAATCCTTACCACAGGGCAGAGAACCGGAGCACACCTGGTGGAGCTGTTTCGTGTGACAGAAGCCCGGCTGAGCTGCACGGTCACCTGGAAAGTGGGTGGGTGGGTGGCGGGCCAGAACTGTGAGGAGATAGGCAAATGCATCTATTCTTTAAAAAATACCGTGTGAGAAATTTCATTCAGTTTGGGCAAATTTAAATAGAAGCTACTGAAATACATATACATATATATATATTCCTAAAAAGAATAGCTGCATTACAGCAAGAATGCTTTTATTATCCCAAATTAGCTGCGAAAATCCCTTTCGAGACTTGACAAGAGGTACAAAAGAGATTTCTCACAGCAACACAGAAAAGAAAACCCCAGGATAAGAATATTCACACAGTGCAATTTTGTTTCATAACTATTCATACAGTCTTTTAATACTCAGCAATTACAGCAAATGATAAGAAGAAAAATCATTGCAGGAAATGACAATGAAACACTGGAAAGAATTCGCATGAACATTTTTTAAAAAAAGAATCCCAGTTAAAGTGGCTTAGAAATTCTAGACAATCCAGAGGTCAGCACAGGGCGGCGTCCACAGGATGAAATTTGCTGTAGGGTGTACTTCATCCTGCGAGGTCGGGCCTTGTTTCAGAACACATCTTTGTCCTTGGCTCGTCAGCGGACGTTGAAATAACCCAAGCTGGGTGTGCGAAGCAACCTGTGGCTGCAGAGGGGGCCGTGGAGAGGGACAAAAAATGGTCCCTGCCTTCAAATATTTAGAATCTAGTAAACAGTCACTTACTTTCTCTCTAAGAAGTCTCATTAGCTTTTCTGGAGTCTTCTATCTTGCCCAGAAAATTGAGTGATTAAAAAAAGGCAGAGATGGCATCTGTACAAATAGACCCCTCCTTACCCTACAGTGTCATAGAGATCGACCCCACCGAGGATGGTCCAGTCCTGCCTTAGTGCAAGCCCATTCCATTCGCCTCAAAGTCACATGTCAAAAACGTGGAAGACACTGCGTCTGCCCAGGGGGATTAAGCAGGAAATTGAACACACCCGTGGCCGTCAGAGAGCTGCCACTCTCGTGCGGGGGGCGGCCTTGCGCGTGGGCAGCCGTGAGCAGCCCGGGGAAAGATGCAGGGCGGCATCAGAACTCAGGAAAGACCGGTTAACGCCACGGTGGGAGCTGCGGAGGTTCTCCTGGGAAATGAAAGGCAGCACACTAACACCGGCTGAGACTCCACTAGGCATGCAGACATCATGCTGCCTGGTGTTCATGCCAGGACTTAAAAGAGGAATTGCATTTCCAAAAAGAGGGTGTTCCAGGCAAAAGAACAAATCAAAGGTCGCACAGTCAGAGGCAGAGAGTGAGGCGGGCAAGAGCGTGCGGGAAGACTCAGGACTCTCCCGTCAGGCTCAATGGCAGCTCCGCCTCATGCCGTGAGGGTTGCTTCTCTAGCCTCTCAGAGCCTCAGTTTCCCCGTGTATAAAATGGACATAACGGTACCTGTCAGACGGTGATGATTCAGTGAGATACGTGCAGACAGCCTGACACTTCGTAAGTGCTGTATAATTGTTTGTGTAAAAAGCTAATCAATTTTTTTTAAAAAATCCATGCTACCATCTAACAGATTTTCTTAACAGCCAAAGTAAATTCCTCTAACTGCATTTCATTTTCTCCCGTTCAGTGTTCAATGGACTTCTTTGTCCTCCATCTGCAGTATTCCGATAACACGCCCATACTTTTCCAAATGTCACAGCCATTTCCCTCAGCCCCGCCATGAGGCTAATGCGCTGATGTCCCAACAGACACGCTAAATGCCTGAGAATATCGGCCAAGCATCCCCACTGTCTGCCGGGCAATTCGAACAGGAGCAGAAAGAGGTCTTCAGAGCAGCTGGACACTTTGCTTTCTGCGGACGTAAAAATCTCTGCATGAAAATTTCTGAAACGCCACAGACAGAAAGGCGTCGGTGAAGTGTTAATAAAGTCTCTGAAAGCTTAGCGATACGTCCTAGGCTAAGGCCCAGACTTACTCTAGGGGGTTCCGTCCTGTGAGAAGAAGGCGCTGTGGCTAAGCAGGTGAGAATCGCCACCGTACCTACTGCAATAGTAAAGTAGCCAGTGCTAGAAGCACCTGCTGGCCGTTCCACTCCCTCCCTCGCTTACACTTTACTTTTGCGACATTTGTCCCAAACCCTGGATGAGAAAATACGCACTTTTCTAAACTATCTATTTACACACTTGAATAAAGCTAGATCTCAGTTAGCCCACAAATATGTTTTAAGATAATGAAGGCATGAAGCCTGATGACCTGGAGAATATCTACTGGACTAAAGCCCTTTTATAAATTTAAAAATGTTCAAAATGCTGTGCTGGTTAAAAATGGCAGCAACAACTACCCCATCGATGTGTCCTGAAACCACAGGGGACCACACTTGCCTTCTCTTCGAACCTGCGCTACCCAGCCCTGCCCGTGTGCGCCATTTCCTTTCTCACGCCCAGCACAAGCGGCAGGCTTAACACGATGGTTTTCCTGCCTAAATTCACACTGACTTTTCTCCTAGTACACAGGATGAGAGATGGAATGGGAAGCAAACAGTATTTTCACAAAAGCAGTGGATTCATACTGTGCAATATCACCTTTGTCACATTCAGATGCCATGAGCAATTTGAAGAAAAATGAGGAATTTCCTCACAGACATAGTTGATGGCATCCTCCTCCTTCAAAACCTCCCTTAGGCCCGACACGGTGGCTCATGTCTGTAATCCTAGCACTCTGGGAGGCCAAGGCAAGTGGATTGTTTGAGCTCAGGAGTTCGAGACCAGCCTGAGCAAGAGCAAGACCCTGTCTCTACTAAAAATAGAAAAAATTAGCCGGGCATGGTGGCCCATGCCTGTAGTCCCAGCTACTCGGGTGACTGAGGCAGAAGAATCGCTTGAGCCCAGGAGTCTGAGGTTGCTGTGAGCTAGGCTGATGCCACGGCACTCTAGTCTGGGCAACAGAGTGAGACTCTGTCTCAAAAAAAAAAAAAAAAATCTCGCTTAAGTGATGGTAAAGAAATGAAGGGATTATAAATCAGCAATGATGCAGAAAAAGAGAGGGAGGAGAGAGTTGAGCAAATTTACAGGAGAGGAGCTGGAAGTGAGGGGCAGGACAGAGGCACTGCAAACCAGAGTGACCACACACAAAGTAACGGCACACAGGAGGGCGGCCTTCTGGGCAGAACTCCAGAGGCTCAGGACCTAGAAATGTCAGGATCATGAGGGATGGTGCCCAGGAAACAGCACAACCAAACCAGGAAAGTAGGGAGGGACAGGGAGAGCTCTGGGAGGAAAATGAGGAAATCATCGAAGACCAGTACGAGAAAGGGTCAATTGCACAGACTTTAATATCCAACCACGAAAATTCTACCCAGGCAAAAAAAGAAAAAAAACAATCCAGAATTTTACCCTAAGATATCTGACTACTGCAGAAGAAAGAACTATACATTCCAGGAGACAGAAGTACCCCAGTAAAAATGCTCTGTCACCAACCACCACCCTAAAGCAAATCCCACCAATTCACAAACCGCATTCATATACACAGAGCTCACCATCAGGGTTTTAGTGCCTCACCTAAAATTAAAGGGTCAGCCAAGGATCATCAAGCACTTAAGCCTCCATCATGAAAGTAAAGAGCAAGATAAATAAATACAAAAAAAAAAAACCTAAGGAATATTCAGAAATAATTTGAATGTTCCATTCTGGGTACTCATTAGAGAGGTTACTGTAGCCATAAAGAGAGGGCAGAATGCTGTGAACAGAAAAACTAAAGAAGGCAAAAAAGAGAACATTTAGAGATTAAAAAACATGATAACTTAATAGAAAGATTGGAAAATAAATTGTGGAAGCCTAAAAATGAGAACTAAAAGACAGAGAGACAAAGTTTTAAATAAAACATAAGATGGCAGACTAGAAGCAGCCCACACACAGCGCCCCCTGAGAGAGGATGGAAAGTTGCAAGTAGATGCCCACCTCTTGGACACAGCATTGTGAATCATCAGAGAGGCAACGGGAGACACAGGGTGAGGGAGACACCAGGGAGGGCCAGGGAGATCTAGTCACCAAGATCAGAAGGTACCTGGGGGTGGTGCCTACCTGTGAGGAAGTGATAAAGGAGAGGCCGCAGGGCCCCACACTCTCCACGCAGTCACTGCAACTCTGGCTGTGAAAGACCCCCACCACTGCCCGGGGCTCCGTGCTGATCAGGGAACTGCTGGAGACTATATAGTGAAGTTGCATGGGAGGCAGGTCAGCAGGGACCAGCGGGCCTCGGTTCTCAGGTTGCTGCTGCTGGGCTCTCAGGTCAGGAGCTCCCCATCTACACAGGGATTGGTTCCACTACAGCTGCCCCAACGTCACCCTCTGCCAGGAAGGAGAGGAAGCAGGAAGAGCTCCTCTCACATGCCCATGTCTGGGAGCCAGGCGCCCCCAACCAGGGAATTCCAACAGGTGGGCGCCAACCCACTTGAGAGGTTCCATGGTGGCAGCCTCAGTGGGACCTGTGTGAGGAGAGAGCCCCAGCCATCCAGCAGCCCAGCCCATGCAGCTCTGCATGCTGACCTGCAGAAAAAGCCCCCTGATCCCACATGATACCTCATGCCCTCACAGACTCTTATGCTGAGTAGAGGTCCACAGCCCCACAAATGCACATGGTGTGGTGGGCCACATCCCCCAGCCTTGCATGCTGACCAGTAGGCAACACCCCCACAGACCCCAACACCATGTAGCTGGCCATGCCTCTGCAGATCTACACATCATGGTGGGCCATGCCGCATGGCCTTGTGCACCACCAGGGAGGCCAGTCCCCATGCACTGACCAGCAGAACAAGCCCTCTGGCCCAGTGCACTGCTTGGAGGTCCACACCCCCACGGACCTGTGTGCCAGCCAGCAGAACCTGTTCAGGCAGCAGGCCATGTCCCCCAGCCCTGTGCACCCACGAGTAGACCAAACCCCATGGCACCATGCTACACCACGCCTACAGTCCAGCTCTCACTACCCACAAGCCACCCCCCATTGCGTACCACCATTACACCTAGATCTGGATGGAGCAAACACTCACAGCCCTGACACCTGAGACCACCGCCCAGATAGCCTCACCAAACAGCACACATGGGGAGACCTAGGCAGAGCAATCTCCCACAATGCTCACCTCTGCAGAGAGGGACTCACCCAGCTCCCTAGCAGAGCTTCCAACAGTAGCCTAGGGACCAATCCACCACTCCACGTGACGATCCCCCAGCACTGGCTTGGACCGTGACAACCACAAGGGAACAGGACAATGTAGAACAGCTACATTATAAGATCACAGTGCATTCGCCCCTCTCCTACCAGATCAATCTTCTAGAATAGGACACAAAAGCGCCACCTAGGGACTGCTCCTCCTTCTCCCTAAGTAGGAGAGTTCCCAGCAAACTAGAACAGGAGCACTATAAAGCTATCTCCCTGAATTGAGAGAAGAGGTTTCAGATGAGAAGAAACCAGCAAAAGAACTCTGGCAACATAAAAAAATGAGCTAGTTTAACACCCACAAAGGACCACAACAGATCTATAGCAATGGGCCGCAACCAAAAGGAAATTGTCAAAATGTCAGAAATGGAATTCAGAATATGGAGAGCAAATAAAGTGAATGCAACTGAAGAGAAAGTTGAAAGCCAAAACAAAGAAGCTAAAGAAATATTTCAGGATATGAATGAAAAGACGAAAAAGCTTCTAAAGAGACAGACAGCATAAGAAGACGATATAACAGAACTTAAAGAAGTGAGAGAGTCATTTATGGAACATCAAAATACAGCAGAAAGCTTCAAAAACAGTCTAGACCAAATACAAGAAAGAATATCAGAGCTTGAAGACAAGGCTTTCAAACTAATCCAGTCAGTCAAAGATACAGAAAATAGAATAAGGAAAAATGAACAATGGCTCAGAAAAATATGGGACTCTGTAAAGCGAACCAATATACAAAATATAGATATCTCTGAGGAAGCAGAAAAAGCAAAAAGCATGGAAAATCTGTTCAGAGGAATTATTCAGGAAAATTTCCCTGGTATCACCAGAGATTCAGATATCCAGATACAAGATGGTCATCAAAAGCCAGGAAGATTCATAGCAAATAGGACATCTCCAAGACACATAATCATCAATTTGGCCAAAGCCACAATGAAGGAGAAAATTCCACAAGCTGCAAGATGAAAGCAATAACTAATCTATAGAGGAAAGCTCATCAGACTAACAGCATACTTCTCAGCAGAGACCCTACAAGCCAGAAGGGATGGGGACCCCATTTTTAATCTTCTTAAATATAACAACTGCCAACCAAGAATTTTGTATCCTGCAAAACTAAATTTCATAAATGATGGAGAAATAAAAACTTTTCCAGACAATCAAACACTAAGGGAATTTGTCACCACTAGACCTGCCCTATAGGATATGTTCGATAGTGCTCTGTACATGGAACAGCACAATAGATACCCACCGGTATAAAAACACCTGAAGCTTAAAGTTCACGGCTCTTATAAAACAATAGCACAGAGGAAAAACAAAACAACAATTTATCATTCAACATGACAAGCAGAATAGTACCCCATATATCAATACTAATGCGAACAGTCTTAATGCTCCAATTAAAAGACATAGACCAGCTGAATGGATGAAAAATTATTGCTCAAGTATATGTTGTCTCCAAGAAACCCATTCAACTTGCAAGGACATGCACAGACTCAAGGTAAAGGAATAGAAAAAAATATTCCATGCAAATAGAAAGCAAAAGCAAGCAGGTAGCTATTCTTATGTCAGATATAATTGAATTTAAATCAACAATGGTAAAAAAAAAAAAGACTAAGATGGTCATTATATAATGGTAAGGCGGGCAATTCAGAAAGAAGACATGACAATCATAAATACATATACAACTGACACAATAGCTCTCAGATTCATAAAGCAAATTCTACTAGAGCTAAGCAAAGAAATAAACAGTAACATCACAATCACCGGCAACTTCAACACCCCACTGACAAAACTAGACAGACCATCAAAGCAGAAAATCAACAGAAAAATACTGGATTTAAATGGAACTCGAGAACAAATGGACCTAACAGACATTTACAGAACCATGTACCCAAAGACCACAGAATATACATTGTTCTAATGAGCATATAGGACATTATCCAAGACTGATCACGTCCTAGGCCACAAAGCAAGTCTCAGGAAATTTAGAAAAATCAAAATCATACCATGTATCTTCTAAGACCACAGTGGAATAAAATTTGAAATCAATTCCAAGAGAAATTCTCAAATCCACACAAAGTCATAGAAATTAAACAACCTGCTGCTGAATGATCCTTTTAGATCAATGACGAAATTAAGACGGAAATCAAAAGATTCCTTGAACTAAACAACAAAGGGGACAAAAGCTTTTAAAATCTATGGGGTACAGTAAAGGCAGTGCTAAGGGGAAAATTCAAAGCCTTCAAGGCTTACATCCAAAAGACACAAAGATCACAAATTATCAACCCAATGTCACATCCCAAGGAACTAGGAAAAGAACAAACCAAACCTAAAGCCACTAGAAGAAAAGAAATACAAAGCTTAGAGCAGAAATAAATGAAATGGAAACAAAAAAATACAAAGGCTCAATGAAACAAAAAATTGGTTCTTCAAAAAGATAGATAAAAATGATAGACCACTAGCCACATTAACAAAAAATAGAAGAGAAAGGACTCAAATAACTTCAAATCAGAAATGAAAAAGGAAACACTACAACTGAGACCACAGAAATTCAAACTATTATCCATGAATACTGCAAAAATCTCTATGCATGCAAACTAGAAAATGTAGAGGAAGTGGATACATTTCCTCTGGAAACACAAAACCTCCCAAGCCTGAATCAGGAAGAAATAGAAATCCTGAACAGACCAATAACTAGCAGCAAGATTAAGACAGTAATTAAAAAGTCTCCCAACAAAAAAAGTGCTAGACCAGATGGATTCACAGCCAATTCTACCAGACCTACAAAGAAGAACTGGTGCCTACTCTACAGAAATTATTCCATAACATTGAGAAGATCCTTCCTCCCTAACTTATTCTACAAAGCCAGTAACACCTTGATACCAAAGCCAGGAAAGAACACTACTAAAAAAGAAAACTACAGACCAATATCCCTTATGAGCATCGATGCAAAAATCCTCAACAAAATAATAGCAAATCAGCACTCTGGGAGGCCGAGGCAGGCGGATCGCTCGAGGTCAGGAGTTCGAAACTAGCCTGAGCAAGAGTGAGACCCCGTCTCTACTATAAATAAAAAGAAAGAAATTAATTGGCCAACTAAAGATATATATAGAAAAAATGAGCCGGGCATGGTGGCACATGCCTGTAGTCCCAGCTACTCAGGAGGCTGAGGCAGAAGGATTGCTTGAGCCCAAGAGTTTGAGGTTGCTGTGAGCTAGGCTGATGCCATGGCACTCACTCTAGCCCGGGCAACAGAGTGAGACTCTGTCT
>CAUYRT010086169.1:0-86692 GCA_963574885.1 Lepilemur ruficaudatus | reverse complement strand
CCTCAGCCTCCCAAGTAGCTGGGACTACAGGCATGCGCCACCATGCCCGGCTAATTTTTTCTATATATATTTAGTTGGCTAATTAATTTCTTTCTATTATTAGTAGAAACGGGGTCTCGCTCTTGCTCAGGCTGGTTTCGAACTCCTGGCCTTGAGCAATCCACCTGCCTGGGCCTCCCAGAGTGCTAGGATTACAGGTGTGAGCCACCGCGCCTGATGGGGGTTAAGAATTTAAACCATGAAGACCTGATATATAACAAATTAAGTTACTATTCGTCCCATATTTTAAAATGTTAATTAAATAATACATAAACATTGTAGGTGGTATGTATATGTATGTTTATTGTTACATATTCATAATATCATGTAAAAAATTACATGTCTGAGTTACTAAGTTTTCTTTCACTACATCACGTTGTAAACATCTTAGCACTTTATTTCATTCTATCCCATATGCTCTTTGTTCTAACCAATCCCACTAACCTTTTAAATTCCTTGAATATACCCCACACTTTCCATCTTACTTTTGTCTCTGCTTAGAAATCTTTCCCAGTATTTCACATGGCCATTGCCTACTCACCTTCCAAGTGTCAATTCAAAAAAATTTATTTGTTTACGGAATCCTTTCTTGGCATCTCAGCCAAGAATAGATCTATCTTAAGTTACTATATGCTCACAAAGATTCTCTGCTGGGTTTCCTATACTTCTTAAATGTTCATATTTTTAGATATATTGAAAAATCTTTGAAGCAGCAACTACATTTATCTTATTTGCTTCCATCTACCCAGTATCCACCACACTGGCTGGCATGTAGTAAGCTCTCAGTAAATACTTGAGAAATAAATGAGTGGCTCTTAGGATTTCTTTGAAATAATAATTCCATAATTTCTTAAAAGATTCACTCCAACCTCGAGAAAAAGAGAGAGAGAAAAAAAGCTCTTTACCATGGGGCACTGTAAGTTCTCGAACAGTGGCCTCCAACCTTTTTGGCACCAGGGACTGGTTTCATAGAAGACAATTTTTCACAGATGGGGGTGAGGAGGCAGAGCTCAGGCAGTGGTGAGAGTGATGGGGAGCAGCTGTAAATACAGATGAAGCTTTGTTTGCTCACTGCTGCTCACCCCCTGCTGTGTGGCCTGGTTCCTAACAGGCCACCACGGACCTGGTCCTAGTCCATGGCCCGGGGATTGGCGCCTGCAGCTCTAGAATATTCTATACTGAGCCCCAGCTATTCACTTGCTTATCTGTGATTGGCCTACAATAATATTTAGGACACACAAAAGAAATCTGCAATTGACCAAGCAACGGACTAAGATGATAAATTTATTCAATCACCTGGATCCTAGTTCATATAATATTAGAAAAAAATAGACTATTTTCCCTATGCATTCACTTAATGTATTAACTGGATTGGTGAGAAAATTTAGTAAGAGTTGTTACCTGCATTGCAAGCATATATTTAATTGAAACTAAATGGGAGAACTGGCCTCAATGGTGATAGGTTTCCATTGTAATATAATGACCTTTGTACTCTCTAATACCAATTTGAATCTTTAATTTATGTAAGTAAAACTATGACATTCTTCTGGGCATTACTCCCCAAACATGCATCCCAGTATGTAGGAATATCACACTGGGAATTTGGCAGGGACCAAGCTTTGGTCAGTATTTCCATGCTACCACACGCAGGGCAGTTACAGAACCTAGCAGAAGTTAAAAAATAATCCTTAATAGTAGCATTTAAAATGGATTTTGATTTGTGATTTTAATTATGTACTAGTGGTTTGACAGGATTTTGCCATGATTTTCACCTCATATATTTCCACCTTTACACTTTAAGTCTATAGACCCACTGAGGTGATATAGATCTGAGAAGTGTGCTCTGGTCTTGGGCTAATCACAGTAGGTCGTCAGGAATGTCAAGGTGGTCTGTTTCTATTGTAACACCCTGAATTTCCCCTCAATTTCCTTCTCTAAGGCTGTGTTCTGACTCTAAGACAAACAGTGGTGTGGGCCATCAAGATTCCCAGTAATCCCTCAATTAAGATTCAAATACTTATTTTTTTAAGTATAAATCAATTCTTTTCCCCCATGTTGTTTCATTTATTACATATTCACTAAGAGTGAAATCATATAGATTAAATATCTGATGGATATAGCTAAGAAATATTTACGGATATTTAGGGAAAAAACTAATCAATCAAGCATTAAGTTTTTCATATGGTAGATGAAAAGAAAGTACATACTTTTCTGTTGTAACATGTAATAGCTGTATGCTGGAAATGAATCCCCAGATGAATTTTTTTCTTTTATACCAAAGGAATAATTAAATAGAGATGTCTTTTTAATTAAAATAAAATAAATCCAAATGCTACTCAATCAAAAAAAATATTTATATTTAATGATTCTAACCCACTCACAGTATGTTGCAAGGAGCAGGCATCTCGAACATTTTTTTTTGTATTGAGTTCTGCAATATAGCTTAAAGTTTCTTCTGACATTTAAGTAGATCAAATGTCTGAATGATATAGTTTAGTGAATGTTATAAAAACACATAAACCTAACTGTTTTGCATTAAGAATATAATCTTCGTTCCTATCTTCATTAAGAAGAAGAAATGTTCCCAATGTAATATTTTGCCCAGTAGTTTAGTTTGAAGTGTTATAACTATACATGTGGAAAATTGGAAACTCAAGTACTGGTGATTCTTTTTACATTAACTTTCACACAGCCAATGTAGTCACTATATTTAGTAAAATTAAGGTTTAATTGTTTACATTGGTCCAATTAAAATAACCTTTATCCAAAGATATACTGGCAATGGTAGGTGCATTAATTATAAATGTTAAGTATCATAAAACAACATCATCTTTCATTAAAAAGGCACAGCTCTTTGCCCAGTTAAACAATAAAGCAGGAAGGAAATGTTATGTTTCTAGGACTTAAGTAATGAAGCAGAAGCTCCAGAGCTTTTTAAAAAAATCTCATCTTACCTGCAGAATGACCTTGGACAAGTCACCTAATACCAGTTAATTTTCCAAATTTTATTATTGGAACATACTAGAAATCTGAAAGTTTGTTTAACTATATATTGTACAGGAGTGTTGATTATTAAATCTGGCCATAACTGTTGGAAATGAACTCTGAGACTACATGGCAAATAACACAACCATATTATTTCCATTAGTGCTAGAAAAATCATTATTTTTTCATCAAAAGAACAATGGCACCTTTTCCATTGAGATAATTTTAGCTATAGGTTTATTATTTTACTCATCTGCATTGGCCTAGTTCTTTGTATTGACTCCTAACATTTAAAAATATTCACAGACAATATATATATTAACTACAATATGCTATGAGTTAGAGCAGCGCTTCCAAACCTTTTTGGTAACAGGGACCGGTTTCATGGAACACAATTTTTCCACAGGCGGGAGGAGGGAATGGTTTTGGGATGAGTCAGGTGCACAACCTAGATCCCTCTCTTGCACAGTTTACAGTAGGGTCTTGCTGCTGTGAGAATCTAATGTCCTGCTGATCGGACGGGAGGTGGAGTTCAGGTGGTGATGCCAGCAATGGGGAGCAGCTGTAAACACAGATGAAGCTTCGCTCACTCACCTGCTGCTCACCTCCTGCTGTTCAGCCCAGTTCCTAACAGGCCGCACAAACCAGTACCAGTTCACAGCCCAGGCGTTGGGGACTACAGAGTTAGAGGAAAATGTGTGAAACAGTATGATGTAATGGGAAAAGTCCCGTATTTGGAGAGGTAAGATCTTGCTTCAAACCCAGCACTATTGATGATTGAACATGGGCAGGTCATTGAACATCTTGTTTCAATGTTTTTATGGGTGTGGTATACAAAATAAGCTGCTTCACATGCATCTATCTGTTGGGTAAGAGTTCAATGAGAAAATGTCTGCTAATGTTAAATCACTTTTGAAAATTATATTGCTGTTATCACTCTATATCATTACTATAAATAGTAACTAGAGGAGAAATGGGCCTAGTTATGCCTAAATCAAGGATTCACTCTAATTCTGGGGACTGCTTTTATTATGGTCAATATATGCCACATGGGTCTTAGTGATTGTCTCATCCATGATGAACCAAGATTATCTGAGATGTGGATGTGTGAGGATGGTATAATAATAAGGCAGAGATAGAAAGGTTATTAATATTTTTTCTTCTGATGTTATCATAGCATAGAAAATAATCTGTCCTTATTTGTTGGTAGGTCTAAGAGTTGGCATGTTTGTGTGTAAGTCTCTCAGAAGAGATGTCATTTCAGCTTGGGCCACAGAAACATTAGAATTGTTATGAATACTGTGGTATGAATTCCAAGGCAATCAGAATACCCTCCCGGTTTTTGGAACAATTTCTATACTAGATACCTTTTGTTACCAGAACCAATTTCCCATAGACATAGGGGAATGATTTCAGAAAAAAAAAAAATTGTTAGTTGGTTTTTTAGTTAAATAGATTCTTTAGAGAAGATTTATTAACCTGTGAAGAAATTGTTTTAAAATTGGAAGACTAAACTACTGTGGCAGAGTAAAATTACTTTGGTTTCATCCCACTTCTATTGCTTTGTAAAAAATATATTCATAATCAGTACAAAAGGATATAATTCAGTAACCTAGCACCTGATTCCAGTCCCTGGCACTATGCAAAGACCATTGCAAGTGTTCACCAAAATACACTGAGCCAGGCATTAACTGAAACTCAATAGTATAGTTTTTTCTACATGTCTACATAATGCAAATTCATGGCACTTATTCATTAACAGAAATCTAAAATTTGCCTCATGGATTTTTCCCTAAAATTATTGCCTAATATTTGTGCCAAATATCCATATTGTAGAAACTTCCTCTGAAATTTTTTAGCTATTTATGTGCTTATATCTTTTGATCATGGACATTTTTATACTTGTATTGTAGATTATATATGCTAGTACATTATATCCACTAGAAGATTAAAAAGCCATGAAAATAAGAAACTATATCTTTGCAGTTTCTACAATACTAGGCAGCATGTCAAAGATTTTGCACATGGACAGATAGTCAATAAAGGTTTTTTTAAAAAACAAATAAATGGATGAGTGGATAAAACCAACTATTTAGTAATTATTTCTAGAGTAAGAGTGTTTCTGAAGAGATTTTAGGCACTCATCAAAATGAGTCTTTTTGTGTGTATGGTTTTATGCATGAAAAGTTCAAAACATTATTTTTGGGAAAAAAACCAGAATTTTAGGTCATAAAACTTGCCATAAAAATCATTTGCATAAAATTTGTTTTGTAAAATAAATATTAATTACATAACATGTTTATGGGCAGGTCTAAAGTCAATATATAGAAATAATTGTTCCTGTTAATGATGCCTTTTCATGGAATAAAATGTTCTTTGTAGTAATAACAATGAGGCAAGTTTTTTCCAAGTCTAATATGCATCTATGTTAGATTATTTTTAGTTTTTGCTATCATTCTCATACATGATAGGTAAGGTACAAACCATTAATACAGCAGAATTCAACTATATACATTAAAGAAGGGAAGAAAAGCAAGGAAAGAAGGGAGGGAGGAAAGAAAGGAGGGAGGGAGGAAGGAAGGAAGGAAGGAAGGAAGGAAGGAAGGAAGGAAGGAAGGAAGGAAGGAAGGAAGGGAAGAAAGAAGGGAGGGAAGAAAAGAAAATAATAGATGATGTAGCTAGCTAGCCAAAGAAAAAGAGAGAAAAAGAAAAAATTCCAAGGGTAGTAACAACATGCCCTAATTCTGACTCCCCATTAGGAGAAAAAGAAACTCTCCCACAAACAAAATGATTCTCAAACTTGACTCATCTGCATGCTAATGGAAACGATTCCAATTTTACCGGTGTCTATTACAGACTGGGTATGACACAACTCCCAACTCCCTGCTATTTCAGAAATAGTCATTAGAATTTAATATTGCTGTCGGTTGCATTCATAGTCTGAATATTTTAAACATAGGAAGAAATAACTCTGCAAGAGAAAATGCTTGAAAATCTTGTATTTAATTAATGCCCAAGGGAAGCCATGGAAAAGAAAAAAAAATTGTAGTTGTTACATGCTAATTTTAAACACTGTTTGCCAGGTTTATTTACATGTACTGCTCTAGCCTCCCACTCGGTAGTTTGATGATAGCAGAGCCGTTCCGTGCAGAAAAGATCCTTGGCTTCTAGAATTCAGTGTGAGTAATAGGACACAAAAGACATAAGAAGAAGTTGCATCTTAATGCAGCTAAATTCTAAGGCTTGCACCGACCCTCAGTTATAAGCACCTGCTCATATACAAGCAGACGTGAAGGAGACTATGTACTTAAACCGGCATATCAGCTATCTACATTCTTGCAAGACAGGGAGCTATTTGGTTAATATGACATAGTCTACACAGGCTTTTTCAGAAATTTTTAGTTGAATTCATGTTAAAGGGATAGTTTATAAATTTATTTTTCTTTTTTAAGGAGGTCATGTTTCTAAAAAGAAAAATTGTCAGATAATGGTTCCCTCTCTTTCGATCTTACTACGTGGCTGAAAGAGGCAAGTCTTCTTTCTGGATCTGGATTGAATAAATGTAAACTTCTACTCACTGGAGGCAGAGACCCCTGACATTAGACGAGAGGCCCAATGCATCTGTATGCCCATGTAAAAAGAAGGGGAAAAGGACTACTATGGAAATTGCTGAGCTAAATGCCTTGCACAAGTGTTATCTCATTTGATACTCATGGTAATTAGATGAGGAATAAATTTTATCCCTATTTGTTTATGAACATTCTTAAAGAAGCAACTGGCCAACCAGAATCCTAAATCAAGTCTATGTTGCTTCCACTGGTGACGTGTGTCATGAAGTACAAGAGAGCTTCTTGGAAGTAACTATTAAAATATTTATTATTCTTTATATCTCAAGTCTACCAGCCAGTCCACAATTATACAATCAAATTGTGGTTATGTATTTTCATGGCATAATTCTCCCTCCAGGTCATTCTCTGCTGCAATCTCTGAGTTTTGACTTACACTTTGCAAATATCCCTAAGTCTTCCCAATATTTTACCATATTGGAGAAAAGATGTGGGGGTAGGGAAAAGAAAACCAGATGTACTAAATTGGATATTGTCCCTCAAAATTCATGACCTTCCTGAGATCTTAGAATGTGACCTTATTTGAAAATAGGGTCATTGCAGATATATTAATAACTAGTTAAGATGATGTTATAGTGCATTAGGGCAGCCCTAATCCCATGTAACTGGTGTTAGGAAAGAAGAAGCAGCACAGACACAGACACAGGGTGAAGTCTACATGAAGACAGTGGCAGAAATTGGAGTGATGCCTCTACAAGCCAAGGAACACCAGGGATTGCTGTCAACCCTCAGAAGCTAGAAGAGGCAAGAAGCATTTTCCCCCTAAAGTCTTCAGACAGAACGTGGCCCAGCCAACACCTTTATTCCAAACTTCCAGAATCTAGAGCTGTCAGACAATAAATTTCTACTGTTTTAAGTCTTTTGCTATTTCCGGTAATTTGTTTTAACAATCCTAGGAAACTAATACACGGGGTATCTAGTTTTATGGACGGAGATGCTTATGCCAACTGTCCTCCTTTCATCTATCCTATCTTCCCTTTATGCTTATCCAAGAATCACATTTTTTCTGCTATTCATAGAGTCTTTGCTATGATGTGAATATATCCCCTTCTAAATTCATGGTGAAACTTTATCCCCACTGTGGTGGTATTAAGGGGTAAGACCTTGGTAAAGTGATTAAGTAATGAGAGCTCCACCCTCAAAAATGGATTAGTGCCTATAAATGGGCTGGAGGGAACTAGCTCAGGTCCTTTTTGCTGCCATGTGAGGACACAGCATTCATCCACTTTTCCCCTTCCCATGCCTTCTGTCACATGAGGACACCTAGACAGTGCCATCTATGAGGAACGAGGCTTCACAGACCCCGAACCTGCCAGCTCCTTGGTCTTGCACTTCCCAGCCTCTGGAACTGTGAAGAATAAATTTCTGTCATGTATAAATTACTCAGTTTGTGGCATTTTGTTATAGTAGCACAAGCAGACTAAGGCAGTATTTCTCCGTTCTGTTTCAAGTCCAAATCTTTTCTCCTTGATGGTTGAATTTTAAACACCTTTGATCTTGTCTTCTCTGTCTTGTCTTCCTTCAAACCTCTTAAAGACATTTATTGATCCACAGATAACTGTTAATGGAATCTCAAATAATTTTCCATAATCAGGAGAGTTGAAAGAAAGGTGGTAAGCTAAAAATTCTTTTCAAGTGGGGGCTCATCATTCTAGTGGAATGAGGAATGCAGGTTCATCGCTGCCTGGTATATCTCTTACCAAGAACAGTCAAATGAGGGATTTGAACTTGATGATCTCTCAAGACTGATCATTCTGATCCCATATTCTTCTCTCAGGACTGGCAGCATATAGCAGAGACAGGCTTATTCTTCCTGTTATTTTATACCTCATTCACTGAAATGATTTGCAACGCCAGACAGACCTACTAGTGGGTGTTAAAATTAGACCGTATAACAAAGGTTTGACAGTAAATGATTTGGCTTGTCCTGCCTGCCCTTTTTGCCCTTTCCATGGAAACAAACACGGAAAAAGATGAAGAAGAGTCACCTGCTATCCTCTGAAGCTTCTTGTCAAGTAGGCTGGCATCATGGGACCTTGCCAGCATGTTTTGCAGCAGCACAAGGACCCCGCTGAGGTGCCATCTGCTCCCCGAGACCCGGAGTCTTGACTGGAATTACCTGCCAATGCCAAAGTCAGAGACAGTGGAGGTCTCGCGTTTATAGTGACGATATTTTTTACACAAAAATCAGGACACGGTGTCTGACAGGAGCAGCTATACATATGGGAACAATGAAACAGGACATTTAAATTCAGGACTGTCCTAGAAAATCTGACATATATCTCAGCCTAAAGTTAACTGATCTGCTGGCGCCATAGAAATTATGAGAAAAAAGTAAAATTCAGGTTCATTTGTCTAAAAACCAAAAAAACCAAACTGGTTATTTAAACAATCTTAAATTCCATCAAGTATTTTAACATTGATCTCAGACTGCTGAAAAACTTTCATATTATTAATATATTATTAACATGATATATTATTAATATATTATCATATAATATATATTATATAATTATATTTTATATTGAACTTTTATTATGTTATAATATAATGTTCTTAAAATGAACCTTAAAACTTATTGTTGAAGAGCTGTATATGTGTTAATGCCAGGTGATTTTCCATATGCTATTAGTATTCAAGTAAGATTCATGATAGTGATAATAATAATAAGGATAGTTGCTGTTAGCAACTCTGTGCATCCTATGTACCAGGCATTGTCAGGTAAGGTCATATATATATTAAGCCTTCTAATGTGTTGTCTCATTTAATTCTCACAATAATCCATGATATATACATTTTAACTCCACTTTACAAATGAGAACATTTGAGCCCAAAGTCACACAGCTAAAAAAATTACAGAGCAGAATTTGAACCCAGTTCTATCTAAATACAAAGAATGTGCCTTTGCCACATGGTAAATGGTACCATCGTGGTAAATAGGAAAATAAGGTCACTCGAATATCTCTTAAATGAAACTCTTCTCCACCTTTTTCTACTTGAGAGATAATGTAAAAACAGCAACCACTCCCAGTTTCACTCCCACCTTAAGAAGGACCCTCAGAAAGCAAGTAAATGGAAATGAAGGGACTGCCCAAGTCAACTTGAATCTGCTTTGGTTTACAGGGAGGAAAATATGTATTTACTTTACTTCATTAAGGGATTATCTGAAACAAACAAAAAGATAAAAGATATTAGCAAAACACACATATAAAGTGATTGAACGTTATTTTTTAGGAAAGAGAATTAAAGAATGAAACAGGTTTGGATCATGGACATTTTTATTTTTAATGATCAGGATTTTACTTAAATGTGGTCAAATATTCATGAAATGGAAATATTTTACATTTGTAGAGTTATATTATGGATTGGCACATGTATATAAGGTGAAGCTTTTTATTTCATGAAAAAGAAACTGACTATGAAAAAGGATTAATCGATTTGTTTTTATTTTTGTGAGAAAATATTCTACTTTATTTATCATACCACAAAATATATCTAACTATATTAGTAACAATATGTGTTGCTTTTTGACAAAGGACAATTTGACTGATTAAAAACCAGGCTGCTGCATTTAAATACCTAGCAGTTACCATGGAAACAATTTTACTTTGACTCGGAGAATATCTTGTTTTAAAGAGAACAGCCTGTTGTTATGGCAATGAGAACTTGAGCATTTTTCCAAAAAGAACACTAACACAGGAGAGATAATAGTGTTGCCAGTTACGAAGCATATATAAATACAGTGGTGTTCACCTTTGATAGCTTATAGAAATCATAGCTGGTAAAGACAATAGGAACCATTCTAGACTTGTCAGGAAAAGCTCATGCCCTATGTTCCTCCTTTGTATTATTTTTAGCTATAACGAATAATAATAGTGAAGAATTACACTTGAAATTTTACTCACTGAAAGCAATGAATTCAAATTGTCATATCTATAGCAACCATATATGATGTTTTATTAAAACTTCAGTATGAAGTAAGTGTGAGATACTGAAAGAAAATTTGTCATTTGTTTCATGAGATGATGGCGATGATGACAATGATGACGATAGTCAAGATTTACATAACACTTGTTATATGTCAGCAACTTTTCTAAGACATTTTGTTCTATTAAAACATTCAAATTCTCCCAATACTTCTACAAGGGTGGTATTATTAATGTCTCCATTTTACAGAAAAGAAAATCGAAGCACAGAGAGATTACTTAATTTACCCAGAGTTACACAGCAAAGAAATACCACAGCCAGGAACCAAACCTGGTAAGTCCATGCTCCTGACTATTTCCTTATGCTAGCATTTTCTAATTACTTAACATATTAGGTGGATTTTTTACTTATATTAATATTAAAGTTCAACCATAATTTAAAATACTAAATTATAATCAGTGTCTAAAGTTTTTCTAAAAATGAGTATAAATTTCAGACAGGAATTGAAAACATAAACTTTCAGTTAAATGAACCAAATAAAAATAAAGTGACTTTTCTCAAGAATGACCCTATAATGTTGGTATATTTAATCTTGGAATTAATTAATATTTAAATAATTTGGGATCATTTCTGTAAATATGAAAGCTGTATATGGAGAGAAGAGAGTAGGATTCCCAGAGGGATTAATCTAAAAAATTTGTAGGTCTGAAATATGTATGCAAATACAAACATGGCAACTAAAGGATTTACTGTGATTGGACTCTAATTAGAATTGCAAAATATTTTATTTCAGGGGCTTATGACTCTTCTCATCAGAAATCTTCAGCCCTTTAAACCAAAGCCATTACTCTTACTAGTTTATATGTTGCAGATGAATCATGAACTCATCTCATTCTGGTCTGTTAGGCAATGATTACATAAGTATTTCATTAACACAAAATGTTCACTCCATTTTGGTATTGAAAAAAACTTGTATGATTGAAAAAAGTTGTTTGTCCTGCTACTTTATTTCCATGTAAGCAGGTGAATTTTTAATAAATAAATAGTTTCTAAAAAGATAGTGGTTGACCTGATAAAGGTTATAGACACCTAAAAAAATTGACTGCAATAAATATCATTCTAAATACAGTAATATTAAAAGTATTTGCTTTTAAATCAGAAATACGGCAAGAATGCTATTAATACCATTCCTATCAATGTTGCATTGGAGACTCAGCCAGCAAACTAAGATAAGCAAGAGAGTGGTTGGCAGGTCAGCAATTGTTCCTTTTACATTAGTGTTCAAAACACTTAACAGTTGATATTAAGATGCTCTTAAATAAGGAGAACTGCAAACAGTAGTTTGCTTGTGGGTTAGTGAAAAGCCATTGCTTTTGCTACTGGCTTTTCCCATGCTGGTGCCTTGGTTAACTCGCCAATGCACATGTCAAAGGCAAGTGCAGACACTCCTGCCTCCTTCATGGCCAAAATTCTACACTAATCAATACCCCAGTCCAACTTGCAACTTAATTTGCAATTTTTCACACAATTCTTGTCTTCTATTTTCACTCTAGCTTTTATTTACTTTTTTTTTTTTATTTCAGCATATTACGGGGGTACAAATGTTTAGTTACGTATATTGCCCTTGCCGCACCTGAGTCAGAGCTTCAGGCATGTCCATCCCCCAGACGGTGCACACTGCACCCATTAGTTGTGAACATACCCATCCTCTCCTTCCCCCTCCCATCTGCTTGACACCCAGTGAATATTATTACTATATGTGCACTTAAGTGTTGATCAGTTAATACCAATTTGATGGTGAGTAAATGAGGTGCTTGTTTTTCCATTCTTGGAATACTTCACTTAGTAGAATGGGTTCCAGCTCTACCCAGGATAATACAAGAGGTGCTAGATCACCGTTGTTTTTTGCGGCTGAGTAGAGCTCCATGGTATACGTATACCACATTTCATTAATCCACTCATGTATTGGATGGGTTGTTTCCACATCTTTGCAATTGTGAACTGTGCTGATGTAAACATTCTAGCGCAGATATCTTTTTTATAGAATGTCTTTTGTTCTTTTGGCTAGATGCCCAGTAATGGGATTGCTGGTAGTTCTACTTGTATCTCTTTAACATATCTCCATGTTGCTTTCCACAGAGGTTTCACTCTAGCTTTAGCCTCACATTCTCATATGTTCAGATCTGATTCAGTGATGAAGTATATCCACCTTTAATCATGGTGCTTCAAATTACAAGAGGGAAAAAGGAGTTTACTTCCTAAGCATGTCTCATTTTCATGGAGACTTTATCATTATCAGGGAGTTGGTAATATGGACCTGAACCTCTGGGGCAAAGCTGGAGACACAAATAGATAGGAATCATTCACAAATCTGTGTGCATGTTGAGGGGTGTGTGTTAACACTACACAAAATAGATATAATGTTCTAACATTATATTCATAATGATTGCCATTTACTCATTATCTCTTAGCACATATATTTCTACATCTAGAAATCGGTTTTCACCTAGGAGAGAACTATCCCCTTTGAAAAGATAATAACTGAAGTCTAGGGAGAAAAAAAATAACCTGCCCAAAGTAACACAATTTGTCAACTTAAGTTTCTCAAAATAGCTTTAAGACATTTTTAGAAACGAATTCTTCTGTTGTGGAAAAAAAAATGTTTTGCCTAATCAAAGTGCTTGTTACTCTAGAAACAATGTATTCATTTTTCTTTATTTTCCCCCCAAGACAATCATAACATTCTATAGCAGTTTCGTCATCTTTAATAGATCCTAAGGCTTAGTCTTCCTTGCTTCATAATCTTCTTTATCTCTAAAACTGTATTTCTTTATGTACATCAAATCTCCCCATGCTTTTTCCAATGCTATTTCTGAAGGAATCAGGAGCTTTATTCTAATCTTGAATACATTTGCTCTATCTAAATCTTTGTTTCTGCACTTTCTTTTTTTGCTCAACCTCTCCCCACCCCTGTGTGTGTGTGTGTGTGTGTGTGTGTGTTTCACTATCACTGTGAGCAATGAAAATGAATAGAAAACACTCTGCACAATCCCTGCCTCCTAATAAAGAATAGTTTGCCCTCCCCTCTTTACTTCATTTAAAAGGTATGATCACCATTGTATGTAGGTAAACAGATTGATCAACTTTTTAAATCAAATATATTTGTGTTACAACAACCACTTCTGTATATCGTACTTGATTAAAAACAATGTAAAACTAACTGTCTTGAAATACATTTTTGCAATCATTCCATTGGTCATTTTACAAACATCCTTTTAAGCTTATTATGAGACAGGCACTGAGCTGGGCTTTGGGTATAAGAGGTGATGACACCAGTCTGCTCTTAAGAAGTTTATAGCATAAGGAAGTAAAAAGTTAAATAACTAGTACTTACAGTGGAATGTATCACATGCCATTACAGGGACATCAAGAGAGTTCTCAGGGAGCATAAATATGAGTCAGTTTGCTCAGGTGAGAAAGGTAAAGGAGTCTGTAGATAAGACTCTGGCTGAGTCTTTTAAAAAAGGTAAGGACTTCTCACAGTAGATGAGAAGATGGGGACTTTGCATGGGGAGGGAACTTCTAGAGCAAAGTTACAGAGGCAGGACACGGCATGTAACATTCGGGAAGCCAGTTGTTACTCAGGGTAGCTATGAGACAAGGGTGAAAAACAATACAGAAGAGACAGGATGTAGATTTGGAAGCATATTGTGCACCTGTTGGGTCATGAAACGAGGCAGAATTGATGAAGTAGGAATGTATAACTTTAGGCCAACTTCTCTTTTTAGAAGCTTCTTTTAAAGAAAATGAGGAAGAGGATGGTTAAATAGATAGGCATAGATAGATGGGCGTGTTGGATCAATAGTGTGCATGTGTGTGTCAGAGAGAGAGATGGATTGATAAATTAGTCTTGTGCAACTACAGGAGAATGAGATTCAGGTTACAGGGAATTAGACATTCTACTCCGAAATGAGAACAGTGATGCAAAAGTTTGAAATGGGTGGTAAATATTTCTCTGTAGACTTAAGAAAGAATCACTCAGAGTCAGATATTAGATCTCTTCCAGTAGCATAATGGAGTACAAAACTATAACTATAATATAAGTCTTCGTGTAGCTCATAGCTTGAAGTTTTTGATTCATTCATATTAGATGATTCACACTTTACCATCATCTGTTATGACTTATCAAAAAGTAACAAACTTAATTTTATACAGGAAACACTTTACTATTTCGGATTCTAACCAGCAAGAGTAGGCAGGGAATATTCTGCCTTGCTCATTACCATATTTCTGTGTACTTGAAACATTGTGATCACTCTGAACATGTTAGTGAATGAATAAATGAGCAGTCACATAGTTTAAGGGGATAACTTGTTCCCCGTTCCCCACGTTTCCCTCCCATTTAGCATGAGACCACTGGCATCTCTCAGCTCTTTTATTCTCCCCCTGTGGAAACAGTGACTGACTTAATCTTATTAATGAGTTTCAAAGGGAAAATGTGGCATGTGATGTCCAAACCATAGTGACCAGCAGAAGTATATTTGGTAGTATTAAGTCTTTCTAGTTCTGGAATTAAATAAATAAGCCCTCATTCATGAATTTCAGCTTTATCAGAAATAAAGGAAATATTTTGGTCTCCATCTGCTGATTCTCTGTCCTATTTCTTATTTGATTCAGAACTTGAGTGGGGATGTTGATATTATTTATTGATCTCTTTCAAAGTCTGCAGTGCATACAGTTCAGCAAAGCAATTAGAGAGCAGCTTAGTTCTGGTGGTTTCATAGAAAAATATATATTTATTAGGATCTATAGAAAAGTCATATCAAGTCTGTACTTTACTTATTATATGACCTAACAAGTCATTTACACTTTGTATAATTCAGTTTCCTCATCTGTCTCATGAAAATAATCCCTACCTTACTCATTTCACATGGAGAGGTATTGCAAGGAAACTCGACTTGTGCCTACTCTCAGTCACTGTGCCAACCCCTTGCTTCCTACTGGTCGCCATTAACCTGATTGCCAACATCAGAATTTAATTTAGGCTGTTTTAGAACTTTATGTTAATAAAATCATAGAAAAGAGAGATTTGCTCTAAAAACTAAAGTTTTATAAACAATTTTGAGCATGATAATATACTATACAAATATAAGACATTGTTTTCATTGCAATAACTGGTGTGCGTGCTCCATACCAGCTGGTATGACATTAGGTAGGACCAAGACCCTGATTATATTTGCCCTGATCATGCAGCGCTTTCCCAAAAGGTCTTCTTGCTCTCTCGAGGATGACTTCTGTCTCCCACGCCAGTGGTTCCCAAATTCAACAAAGGGGGAGATTATTATTAAAGTACAAGGGCTTATCCTTAAAAGTAAAGCATGAGATGAAGATTTGTGTTTCGGTAGTTGATTCTGGAGGAAATCCCAGACAGCAGGAATGAGAGGAGGGAAGACCCATGCCAGGGTGCATTATCAAGGGGACCACTGAGGACCCAGGAGCTGGGTCCCAACTGGAACCTGCTGTGGAACCTATAGAATGCTCTCAGAACCCACCACCTCGGGTCAACAGGAAGACATGTTGACCCATGACCTCTCTTTCTTGAGAATTGTCCACAGAGGAGTTAGAGGTTAGCTGCTCAACACAAACAGAAATGGAAGACAAGGGGTGGGGACAGCCTTGAGTGGAGACACTGTCAATGCAAAATGACTCAAATCCCTCATGGAACTGCCTGTTGCGACCAGAGCCAAAACGAGAGGTGAAGCCAAGAGGAGGTGAGACAGAGCAGCAGAGGGACTTCACCTGTCATTTTTATTCTATGGATACCATGAAACCCTTAGAGATTTATGTCAGCATATAAACTGGGCAATTTTTATAAGAGAATATATAAAATTCTATTCCATAAAACAGAGAAACAAAACCAGAGGCATTATGTTTACAAAAACTAAAGCTGTAAACTAAGCATAAATGCTTGTTTCAGCTAATATAGTTAGTTATTCATTTTTGATAACTCAATACCGCTTGTTTTATTTATTGATGTTATCTGCTGGTACTTGTGAGCAAATAAAAGACATTCTAAATTGGAAAATGTTGAAGAAAATCTTATGGTTAAAAAACTATCAATTTTGATTTTTTTCCTGCTAATTAAATCACTGGTACTTGATTCAAGTAGCTCTGACTACATCAGTCTTCTTCAGGCATGTAGTCTGAGATGTACTAATGCAGTCTCTACTTTGCAGCCAGATTGATTTTTCTAGAATTCTAATTTGTTTTTTGGTTTGTTTGTTTATTGTAGCATTATTTTATTTTATTTATTTATCTTTTACTTTATTTTTTTCATTTAGTTTTTATTTGTATATATTCATAAGGTACATGTGCACTTTTGCTACATTGATATATTGCACAATGGTGAAGTCAAAGCCTTCAGTGCATCCATCACTGGAGTGACCCAGATTGTTCCCACCAAGCAACCTCCCATCATCTACCTCCCACCACCTTCCCACCCCTCTGAGTCTCCATTGTCCATCATTCCGCACTCTGCTTCCATGTGTGCACATTATTTAGCTCCCACTTATACGTGAGAACATGAGGCATTTGTCTTCCTGTGTCTGAGTTATTTCACTTAAGATAATGGCCTCCACTTCCACCCATGTTGCTGCAAAAGACATGATTTCATTCTTTTTTTATGGCTGAATTAGAACTCTGATGTGATCAATTCACTTTCTTCCTTAAAATCATACACCCTTCCCTCGCTTAACTTGCAGTTCCCTAAACATCCTGACCTTGTTCCTGTGGCTTTGCTTTAGTGCACATCAGCCCCTTCCTGGAAATGCCCACCATCCCCTCTAACTAAAATCTCCACTCCTCCTTCAAACCCCAGCACAAAACTCCCTCTTAATACCCACCTGACCCCCTTGAGGTAGGTGTTGCCTCCTGAGATTTTCATGCTTCCTTTGTAAATGCCTCCAATGCAGAGTCTGTCCACATTTGTGGTGGTATAACCCCTCTGAATATTAACTCAACTCTAGCCCCAACCCCAAACAGACATGCTGGCCTTGGCTGGGAGGTAATCCCATGCAGGCAGCAGCTGGGCCTATTTCTAATCACTGACTCAGGAAAATGATATGAAATATCAATATTCCAAATTGTATTCTAAAACATGATCTTCCTTTAATCACCTTGAAACTAAAAATTAATTATTAGGAATGTGGTACTATCTCCACAAAATACGGCATTCACTGTAGCAAAAGCATGATTCTGAATGTAGAACACAGTTTTGACCATTAATTACTAGAAGAAACTACAAAAGAGTGAAATCTTAAATTAGCAAGGCTGGGACTATAACTTTGGCAGATGGTGTTGGGGGGAATGAGCACAGGATCACAAGCTATCTGTAAGCCGGAGGAAGCAGAAGAGTATGTTGCTTTTATAAGCTTCCTGTTACCTTTTTTTATTCACCCATTGCAGACTTGTTCTTGATGTTGTCCTTGTAAAGCACCACCATTAAATATTCATTGAGACAACTGGAGGGAAAGAGAGGGAAGAGAGATGAGAAAGAGAAAAATAGGAGAGCAATAACAATTTCTAGGCTTTCTGAGGCATAGAAAACTTGAGTGTAGTCTCAGCAGGAGTGTCAGCTTGGAAGTGTTAGCTCACCTGGAGGGAACTCATGACAACCAATACAAAAGAAAACAAATGTAGTTAGAAAAGAAAGCAATAAGCTAAAATGACTTCAAAGCTGAAGATAGGTATTTATATTTGATCTGATCAATGTGAAGTGTCCTATAGTTAAGTGTTTTGATACCTGGAATCAATACAGTGGCTATCCATCTTGGGCTATAGTAAAAATAGAATATCAAAGATAAAGATTCTGAAAGTGAGGAATAATTTAAAAAAAAAAAAAAAAGAGTCCAGTAATCCAATCATGAGTAACAGGATCTTGAGCTAAGTAATATTAAAAAGGAGTGTATTATTAAAGCATGAAGACTTCAATGTACAAGAGGCAAAATGGATTTAGGAAATCTCAGGAAGAATGGTGTCCTAACTGCATCAATCAAACCAACAGAGAGGGCCCGGACTGAAACCCTGTGAAACCTACTGTTGTGATGCTGAATTGCAGAGCTTTCATTCTGAGATGATGTGGGCAAAGAGAAAGATGATGGTCCGTATTGAAGATGGGACGGTGCATGGGAACAAATAAATGAATTTAATTCATAGCCTTATCCTTTATAGGAATTTTTTTAAAAACAACTTTATTGAAGTATAATTTACACACCATGCAATTAATCCATTTTAAGTGTACAATTAAATGATTATTAGTAAATTTATCAAGTTGTACAGCTATTCACACAAATCAGTTTTAGAACATTTCCTTCCCCCTATATGCAAATCAAAACCACAATGAGATACCACCTAACCCCAATGAGATTGGCCACTATCAAAAAATCCCAAAACAGCAAATGCTGGCAAGGTTGTGGAGAGACTGAAACACTCTTACACCACTGGCAGGAATTTTTTAATCATTTATTTTTCCAAGGATAATTATTTTCACTTGGGGAAGATGTATGTTTTCAAAATATATGTTCTATTATCAGACAGCATTCAGACATAGTTGGCCGAACTCTAGAAATATTAAAAATGGTAGATAAGCAACAAACACTGACTTGTTCCTGGGTAGTTAAACGTCCCTGACTATCATAGAAAGTTCCATCATTACTGCCATGTTGATGCAATGGGAATCAAGCTGTGTTAATGAGGGCATTTGATTTAACAGAAAATTAGTTCTCATTTTTTTTCTGCCTGTGACATCCAACACTGTCTGAAGAGCGGGGCTCAAGCAGCGTCAGCCGCATCTCTATTCGGTCTTGTATTTGTGGGATGTCAGCATATGGCATAGCATTTGGATACCTGGCTCTGCGATGGGTGGTAGTAGACAGGCCGAAACCTGAAGTGTTTTTAAATGTCAGGTTGAAAAGATTCTTTTTCCAAAAACCCTAAGGGAGTTATTACCTTGACAGATAATATGTGACTATCAGGCTACATTCTTCAGACAACTTTGCTTGTCAACCCCAATCTATGAAATATTGAGTAGGGAATGTGGGACGTGTGTTAAAATGGAAAACTACTCAGCACTTCACCAAGCTTCATCCTCTATTGTTGTTAAATTGTAGCAGCTCAGAGAGCCACTGGCATGGTTCATTGGGTCAGGAGGGAGCTGGACTGCCTAACTGTTGGGTTTTCTTCTGATTAGGATGAGGCAAACGAATTTAGCAAAAGGCAAATAATCCTAAAACCCTGAAACCCATTCATATATCTGATAGTCTGACTCTGAGTTTAGTACAGAACCACTATAGAGATGGTAGATATTTTTTTCTGCTTACAATTTCTCCCATATTCTTGCATATAATCTGAGGAAACCTAGTTCAGGGTCACCTGGCATAACAGACACTCAACAAACCACAGACTGCTCCTTCTCAGCAGTCTTGAATGTTTGCTGCAAGAATGACTCTGGCTTACAAATCTTCCTCATGCTGTGCAGCTGACAAGCTAAAGGATCTTGTAAATATCTGGCCTTGATCCCCTGCCTCTAATGCATGGGGAACTTTGCCCAGTGCCTCTCCATAGACAGCTGAAGGGCTAAGCTTTTCCCTTCAAAAGCATTCATGGATTAGTCACCACAGAAAAGGGAACTTAATTCTTTTCTTTCTAAATAACTCTACCAATTTATCCTTCACAGAACATCATCTCAAGCATTCACAGAAGCCCCTTCTGATGACAGATCAATATCAGGCTTTTCATGTAGAACCATTGGTAAGCAAAGCACAGGCACCAGGTTCTCTTCTTGGCCTCAAATGTCCTTATTAATGCAGCCATCGGGGTTAAGTGGAAAAGGTCTCACGCAGCCCCATCACAATGCCACTGCGAGCGGAGAGACGCCTGACCAATGCTTGACAAATGAAAAAGGAAATTCCTTTTCTCTCCTTTCCTAGCTATGATATTTGTAAATGCCCACAAATGCAAAGTGAACTTTGTGTTATGAATTTGGTTTTCAAATCTCTCTAGAGAGTTCTTGGTTTAAAAACGAAGCATGACCCATGAGCAGATGAGTCACTCCAGAATACTGCGATTTAGTTACTTGAGGAAAAGTTCACATTATAAAAAAAAAAGAACTGGATTTGAACTTCATAAAAAGGTAACATGGAGGAAAATCTATATACAAAAGTTTTACTTGGGCCAGGCGCGGTGGCTCACGCCTGTAATCCTAGCACTCTGGGAGGCCAAGGCGGGAGGATCGCTCAAGATCAGAGTTCGAGACCAGCCTGAGCAAGAACGAGACCCCATCTCTACCAAAAAATAGAAAGAAATTAATGGGCCAACTAAAATATATGTAAAAAATTAGCCGGGCATGGTGGCTCATGCCTGTAGTCCCAGCTACTCAGGAGGCTGAGGCAGAAGGATCGTTTGAGCCCAGGAGTTTGAGGTTGCTGTGAGCTAGGCTGATGCCATGGCACTCTAGCCCAGGCAACACAGTGAGACTCTCAAAAAAATTAAAAAAATAAAAAAACATAAAAAAAGTTTTACTTGTACAATATAAAGTAAATGTGCCTAATTGGTCCAGTGACGGTGCCATCCCCTTAAAACAAAGCAGAGGACTTCCAGCTTGGGCTTTTTGTCTTTTCTTCCCAGCAATGATGATTGGCTTGTGATTCACTCATACTGACTGACTCAACCTCCGAATTCATGAAGGATCCCTATTTTAACTGGATATGGTTGGCTTTGGTTGTATATGCTCCATAAACTTCGACAGTTTGTCCACAACACAAGGCCACTGGGCTGAGCTACTGAGAGGGGACTGTAATCCAACTTATGATCTGCTTTATCTGAATCATAAAATGATGCTATATAGGTTAGCAGCTGCCCTAAATCTAAAGCAAGGCTAACAAATTTAAATGCGACAGGGTCCCAGGCAGGTTAACTGAATCAAGACGTGCGGGCTGGGTCAGGAGGGTGGTGTCACCCAGAGCCATCAGAAGGCAGCAGCATCTTAGCCACAAGAAGCATCTAAAACTGTGGTCCAAACGAACACTGAAGGTCAGATCTGACTGCGGGCCGCTGATTAGCAAACTATGAGCTGGAGTTAGGGATACAATTGGGTGTACAGTTTCTAAGAGTGGAACTATGAAACTCACACAGGGGCGGAACTCACACCCTCGCTCGCCTGCAAGGTCTCGGTGCTCTAAATAACTCTGAACTCGGCATATTTTACAGCATTCAAATCAATCTTCAAAATAGGAAATACATTTATGGCTCATTGGCTTATCTCCTCTGAGTCTTAAAGGTAAAAACAAATTAAAAGTGTCTCCTTTCATCTAACACATTTTACAAATTTGCAGGGAAGCTATGGTTATTTTGACAAAATGCCAGAGCTAACTCTGATATAATTTGTAACTGGCTCAAAAGGCCAACTAGGCTCAGAGAGGAGACAGCTTTACCTCGGAGCTAGAGAATTCCTGAGCTCGGCATGTTTAAAAGGGAGAGGCTGATACAAAATTTTGATGTAAGACCTTTTTTTTTAAATCTTGAAAAGTGTCATTTTTCAACAAGCCTTGAAGTTTATTAACAAAATGGAAAATATCCATAAGCCCATAATTTTACAGGTTTACTAAATGTCAAAATGGTTTCTTATCAAACGGTTTGCAGAGAATTATTTATTAAGGAAGTTATTTTTCTTCTCTAGAGTTGAAAGAAATGTTTCTAAATAAGCAAACAAAAATATAAAGGAGAAATAATAAGAATATTTGTATCCTCTACTTCTGAATTTAATTTTCCCCCCAAAATTATTGATATAACAATAAAATTATTGAGTTACTATAGTACAATGGAATATAATATGTGAATTCTCAAAGATAACTATGCTTTACCAATAGCAGTCAGATAGATAATGAAATCAAAACATGATGGATCCCTACCTTCATTTTACTATATCTATTTTACATTAAAAGTATCATAAAATTTTAAATCTCCACATAGCTGTACTGTGTAATCTTGACTGAGCATTTGCAAGGCTAATAATGGGCACAAACTCAAATTAAAAGCAATATTTCCTTATTTGTCTTCCTACAAGATTTCTATATTTAGATGGCAATCTTTTTAACAATATAGTCTAAATGACTATGCATGACATTAGCAAACTGTCTACCCAACGGTGAATCAGTGCTTGAGGTAAGGAACACTGAAATGAAAACTAGTTCTGGAAAGTTTTCCTTCCCTCCCTTTCTCCCTCCCTCCCTCCGTCCTTCTCCTCCTTTCTTCCTTCCTTCCTTCCTTCCTTTCCTCCTTCCTTCGTTCTTTTTCTCCTCTTCTTTTCTTCTTTCCTTCTTTCCTTCCCTCCCTCTTTCCATGAGATGTGTTTCTAGAATTTGATTCCTCTTTATTAGAGCTCTGTAAGGGAAATCCTGCTGATCTGTGTACAATAATCAAAACTCTTGCTCCTTCACACACAGAACAGAGTTGGCACAATAGGTGTACACTCTCATAACCAAGATCAAACAGTCAAATAAAAATGCAGTTGGTGTTTGAAAATTTAGCAAGGGACATTTCCCACTCCGGACCTAGTAGACTCAATTTCATTGTTTATGCACTGCTTCTGACCCTTTGTGAAGATCACTACACACTCTAATTTCCGTCCCTCTCTAGCACTCAGCAGCTTATATTACTAAATATTTCAGACAAATTCTGTAATCTTGAAGTCATTTTCATCCACTGCAAAATCACTATTTCTCCCAGAAGCCCCCGGGGAAAGAAGAGTAAATTTACTACAACCTTAAACCCTTTATGTTCACAGAGATTTCTAAATAAATATTTGTATATTTCTTAATTTGATAGTAATGACAATAGTGGTGGGGGACTGGTTATACAAATGGCATTTGTACAAAATCATTTTCACTATAGTAAACTATGAATAAAAACTCATTACTGTTTCTCATTTTGGAATATGAAGTCTCATGTGCAATTGGGGTGAAATTGGAATGTTTTGTTAATGTGCAATAAAAAATAAAAATGTCCCATATTCTAGTAATGGGAAAGACAATCATATCTCCCTAAATGATAATGCATTGCTGATTGTTTCACGTGGCTATAGCCACTCAAACTTATTTCCAGTGGATATAATATAAATATATCTGCCATCTTATTGCTATCAAGTCATAGTATAAAGAGTTATCATTAAAAGTGCAATTTCAAATTTCATAGTAGGAAGGGAATAAGAGAAAAAAGAGAAAAACTAAAGTGAGAAGTGAGACAATCTGGAAATAAAAAGAAAAGAAAAAACAAAAAGCATTGTTTTTTCCAACCATTGAGTGCTTAACAGCTGGACAGGATCCAAAGGTGCAAAAACAGAAATGTGGCCCTGGCCTATTAATAGGAAGAACATAGTGACTAGAATATCTAGGCACAAACCACAGGCATTAAACGTCCAACACATAGAAGTAATAGTGTCTCCTCAGATTGGGTATGGCAAAGGCGACTCTATGCACAAGAGATTTGGAGAAATCTAAGCAGAGATCTTTTCTACCGGTAGTCTGGCTGGGACACTGTAGTAGGACCCTGGTCCCTGGAAAGGGGAACGGAAGGCAAGCCGTCTACCAGGGGCACTCAGCACCAGGCAGGTTACCAAAATGGGGATTCAGTTACCACAGAGACACGTGAGGACAGGAATAGGTTTGGGAGAGTTCTATTATTGAAATAGAGTTAATTATAAGGTATTATTGTGTGCATTTAACTCAACATCCTCCCAAAACATTATCAAATTTGTAATACTGGAATAGGGACAATTATTTAAATCCACAAAGCCAAAAAAATAGAAGAGGGGAACAATAGTAGCTGCTTGACAGCAATAAAGTTTGGAAAGCCTAAAAGAGTATAATAAATCCAAACATTTATCTAGCATCTATTACATCCTGGGCACTTTTATAAGTGCTTTAATTTTTGTAGTAGCCCCACGAGAGAGGCAATATTATTATCCACAATTGACAGGAGAGCAAGGCACTGAAAGGTTGAAGAATTGACTCAAGATCATAGATTTAATAAATGGTAGTCAAGATTTGAACCAAAACAACTCATTCCCAGAGCTGAGGTACATAAACACTATTTGCTATGTTGTGTGAGTGGTAAATGACTTAGCAGAATGCAGAAAGTTCTCACCTATGTGTCTGTCTGGGGAGAAAACAACAAGAATTAATTAATCATGTTCTAGCCACAGAATCCCAGAAAAAAGACTCAGGAATTGGAGACGTGTACTTTTGAAGCTAGTGGGATGGGAGTGTGTGGGAGGGCAGGGAAGCTGAAAGCAGAGGCTTGATAAAGTCCACTGCCCTCTCTGTACATGAAGTGATTAATTCCGCAGACCTGGAGGCACAGCTCAAAGACAGTTGATGTGCTGTACCAAAAACTAGGAATTAAGTGAAGTCTATGAACTGAATGATGAGATTTCCAGCCTCCTCAACACACTCAGCTTGCAAAATGCAGCAACCAGGCAGGAGATTTAAATGAAGAAAATGCAGAGACCAAGAGAAAAACAGATATTCACACTTGGAAGTGGGATACTCATTAATCTTCTTTAATGGTTAAGCCCCACTCATGCACCCAAAGCTTCCATTTATTTTTTAATATGAATGAATAAAAAATGAAGAACAGAGAAGACTTTGTAACATTAAAGACAGAAACCAAAAAGGAGGAGGGAGGAATAATTTCATAGGAAAGAGAAACAATGTGGGGAGTAAAAGAAATTTTCAGAAAACCTGTAACTACCATTCTCTGAAACACTGGGGGAGAATATCACGCTCACCACAGAACCTAAGCACAGATTGGATTTTTAAGCAAAAAATGGCTCAGCTGGGAAAGGAGGAAGGCTGGGGAGAAGGGAAATGGGGAGGCTCTGATAAGAAGTGTCTATAGAAAAGGGTAAAGGGCCACTAATGACAGTCAGAGGTGAAAGGCAATAGCATCTGTAATGGGAGAAGCTCCACTCCAAAGTCTACCATGTTTTGTGAAAATATATTTCTTGATATTAGTTTCCAAACAAAGAAATCCAATGCTATATGTATTTTTTTCTGATGCTATTTTTGCAAGGAAAAGAGAAGGGAAGGTGCTCATTATCACTTGAGAAACAGAAATTTTATGTGTACAGACGAGAATAGAAATCTTAATTCTAGCAGCAGGGCTTAATAGAAGGAGCACAGACTAGGAAGAGCGCTAGCTATAACAGGGTTCACATCACGTGGGTATGTCGCTTTCACTCTCTGAATTTTTCTCCCCATTGGTAAAATGAAGGAGGAGATCATGTACCACTGAGAGTAGATTATATGAAATAGTCAGAAGATGTAAAATGATTCTCTTATTCTAGATATCGAGGTCTGTCTGGAAAGTACCCAGCCATTGTTAATATAACAAGAATGGTTAGCGTGACATCGATGTAATGTGGCAGCCAAGCACAGTGGACTGGAATGCGCATGTGCGAACAATGACAACTTCACTGTACTAGTCATCGGGGCGCTAGATGCTGTTGAGTGAGCACGTGTACTGTGTGGCCGTCACATTCTAAATGATTGAGCGTAGAGCAATGAATCTGCATCACATTTTGCTTTAAGCTTGGACATTCCTCTGCAGAAACCATTCGCATGATTCAGAAGGCTTTCGGGGATGATGAAATGAGTGCAGTGCAGATAAAGTGTGGCACCAGTGCTTCAAAGATGGTTGAGAATCTGTTGAAAGCGATCCACATTCTGCAATGCCTGCAACAGGCAGAACACCTGAGAATGTTAAACATGTATACATTAGGTTAAGAGACGCCAGGAGAACTGTGTGAGGTTCTAAGGTGCCTACTTTGAAGGATACTGGGCTGTCATTGTCCTGTGTACAATGTTTCTTGTATCTTTATCTTCTTCAATAAATGTCTCTATTTTCCATACCACATGGCTGGATACTTCCCAGACAGAACCTTGTATAAGGAACGTTGACCAGATGTGGTGGCTCATGCCTGTAGTTGTCTATACTGCACTCACTTTAAATTGCTGATGTAGTGCGGATGATTCTTTCTGGGTGTTGTTTGTTTACTGGACTGTGTGTGTGTGTGTGTGTGTGTGTGTGTGTGTGTGTGTGTATGATTTATTCAGCTGTTTTTGCTCGGTAATATTAATAGAAGAAGAGCCTTTCTCTATTGGAAGCAAAGAGACATAGATTAAGTAGAATGCCCTCATTTACAGGTTAGACAATTATTGTTTTCATTTATTCTCTTTAGAGTAAAACAAAATAGGAAGCAGAGAGACGAAGGGCAAGGTGGAAAGGTTACAATTTTGAATAAGACGGTGAGGGAGAGCCTCACAGAGAGGGTGATACGTAAGCAAAATATTGAAGGAGAAGAAGGAGAGAAGCACATAAATATCTTAGGAAATTTCAGGCAGAAAGACAAGTACGTGCAAATGCCCTGAGGCGTGGTCTTGTCTAGCTGGTTAAAGGAAGCAGCCAGTGAAGCAAGGGGAAAATGAACCAGGGTGAATAGTGATAGGTAAAGTCAGAAGTGAAGGGGAGAGGCATAGACCTTGTAGGCTTCATAGAGGATTGGAAGAACATTGGCTTCTATGAGAAAGAATGTCAAAGGAGGATTTTGAGCAAAGGAGTCAACCTTCTGGGTTATTTGATATAAGAATCACTCTAAAACATCTCATTGAGAGACTATTTGGATCCATAGGTGAAGCAGGGAAACCAGTTAGAAGTTTAGTGCAATAATCCAGATCAGAAGGGATGGTGGCCTGGCAGTGACAGAGGTGATGAGGAGTAGCTGGACCGTGGGCATATATTAAAGGTAGAGACAACAGACAGGACTTGCAGACATCTGATGAGGAAGAAGACAAAGAAAGGAGTCAAAGATAACACCAAAGGTTTTGGCTTGAGCAACTGGAAAAATAAAGTTACTGTCAACTGAGATGAGACAGGCTGCGATCAGAACAGGTGAAATCAGGAGTCATGTTTTGGACGTGGTAAGTTTGAATTGCCAATTAGAAACCCAAGCAGAGATATTAAGCAGGCAGCTGGATATATGGATCTGGAGTTCAGGAGAAAGGACCAGCCTAGAGATATAAATTTGGAGCTGTCAGCATATACATAGAATTTATAGCCCTGAGACAAAATGAGATCACTAAGGGAATGAATGTAGAGTGAGCCCTGGGCACTGCAATTTACAATTAACTAAATCAATGAGATAAAATCAAGTAAGACAAAATTAGGGAGCTTTCATCCTACGAATAAGGAGAGAAAACCTAGAAAAGTGCCTGGACAAATTATTTGCCCATGTTGAGTGAGCAATTGATGTTATTGAATAGGTAAACACAACCAGTCCGCAGAGAGAAAAACAGAGATGTGCAAAATCAGGTTGAGACAGAGAGATGCAATTTTCCTGACAATTTTCCAATTCCTATGTGACCCAGCTGTATTTTATACCCTACATTTTTACGTTTCACATGTATCCTTTCAGCTAAATCCCTTATTATCTGAGTTAGTTCGAGTGGCCTTCTATTCCTTATAAACAAATTACCTCGACAACAAATTACTTTGCCAGCTCTCCCCACGTATCATTCTAGCTTAAATTGTTCTGCCTACAACTTCTATAAAGATAAGTCTGATACCACACAGCCTCATTTTGTGCCCAGCCTATAGCCGGACATCTGACCCAAGGGAAATTGTGGACAAGTTAAGTCAAACATTCTGTCTTTGGAAAATTTAAATGAAGGTCACAGAAACGCAAATTAAGGGTCACAGTTCCTGTGACCTATAAACTCCCATGAAGGTATGGGAGGAATAAATCAAATCACGCAATTGCAAACTATGGGACACGGAGAAGCCCTTCATGAGCAGAGAAATTGGGTGAGCATAGAGAAGTTAGAAAGGTGACATACATGCAGAGAGAAAGGTAGAACTAAGACTTCAGGACTTCACGGTCCATGGCGAGGCAAAGGAACACTCTTAGGCTTGCCCTCGGCCTCAGCCTCAGAGGGCTGACTGCTCTTTGTGTTTTGTCCTTGGGTATTCATACTCTTTTTCATTCTTTCAACAAATCTTTGGAAAGGTTGCTGTTGCTTTCAATTACAGCCCTGACTAGCTGAGGAAGAGACTACAGGCGCTTCATGAGCTTGCACTTGAGGATAGATTTTTGCTTAAGGCATTAATTTTTTGCTTTTGGAAAGACACAAGAGTGGCTAGCAATAACAATTGAAGTTATCTTCCTCTGAGTACCTGCAGTGTGTTCCAAGTGTTTACAAGCCGTCTCTTACTTAATTCTTACTGCATCCCCGTGGAAGAGGTATCATCACCTTCATTTTACTAATGAAGACTGGAGTGATTTGATGAATCCCTAAGTCATACAGCCAATAAGCAGTGTGGCCCAGGAGTCACTTCTGGTCTGTCATAGCCCAGAGTTCTCTTAAACTTTCTGCTATGATGTTTCCAGGCTGCAGGAGCAACAGCAACATCAACAACGATTGGAATCAGGCTTGTGGGATGACCAGCGAGAGAGCTGGCCTAATCATAACAGTGGTTATCTGTCTGCTGGGAAGCAGTGGACAAATTGCCAGAAAAATATGGACAAATATCCAGAAAAATGCCTGAAAAATGCTGAGAGAATGGACATAATGCTTGCGCCACAGAAATCGTAACTCTGTGAGGTAATACATATGCTCATTAGCTAGATTTAACCATTCTACAATGTGTATACACTTCAAAACATCATGTTGTACACAATAAATGCACACAATTTTATCTGTCAGTTCAAAAAACTAAATTTGAATAAATAAATAAATCCATTGAAAAAATGAGGAAAAAAATATAAATATGCCAACCTCAGTCATGCTATGGAGTGCCATGAAAGCTGAGTTGGTGGGTTTTCATTTCCTATTGCATGCTATTTCGCATAGCTATTTTAAGCTATTAAGTAAGAAGATAATTGGCACTGTTAAAGCAAAATTTTAAAATCCTAGAATGGCTGCAATAAACATAATGTCTTATCGGAAAAAGGGACTAGAAGCCTCTGAGGCCATGTTTATATCTCCACCTTTGACTTTGTCCCTAAATTAATTGAATTAGAATTAATTAATTATAATTGAGTTGAATTAGAATTAATTGAACGTGGCACCAGCATTTAAATAGTCTAATGACTATCTCAAATATAAAATAACCAAAAGTGTTAGTTTTCTAACACACACCCACCTTCTGTCCTGTCTTCCCATTCTCAATGTTCCCACTGTTCACCCAGTTTCTTAATCCTCAAACCTAGGAATCATGCTCAGTTCTTCCTTTTTCGTTTCATCTTCCTTACCCAGGCTGAAAAAAAAAAAAACAGTCCTGCCCACTCTACCTCCAAATAATTTAGATTCTCAAGCTTTCTCTCTACTACTAACATGCTAGTCCAAGCCAAATGTCCCCTCTACTGCACCACTGCACAAGCTTCTACAGTGACTATTTGTCACTTTATTAGATGTCTAGCATATAAAGCTTTTCTTAAATTTAGAAAATGCGCCATGCAAAACGTGCTTCCTGCCATAGTTGCTGAAATTACATGACACCCATCTCTGTAGCTTGTCTTCTTGCAGAACTTCAGGAAACCAGAGACAACTGCCCAAGGCCTTGAGCCCAAAGCCAGTGACCTACAGAAGTAGAGAGACCAGAATATCTGTGGGGAGGAGTCAGCTCCCAGAGTCTGGGTACCGCAGGGCCTCCGGGTGTTCAGAACTGAGGCTGCAGCCCCATCAACCAGTTGGGCAATGAGATTATAGTTGTGTTTCTGCCTGTTTCTCCAACCTTCCTGGTGATTCTCTGAGTTAATCAACATATTGACCAAAAATTTTTTAAAAATCATTTTCTGTTTAAACCAGGCAAAGATGTTTTTTCTGTTTGCACTTAGCAACTCAATGAATAAAGCTCCCTTATTGGTCTTCATCCTTCACAAAGAAGCCCTAGTGACTGATCTGCTCTTGTCACTACCTGCCTTAGACCAACCAATGGAATCCCAGCACACCTAGAGTCAGGGAGAGTTCCTTAAATGAAACCAGGCAGGGCCTAGAAAACCAACTGGGATCTGCCCTGTGCGGGGGCCCTATAACTTACTTCTTGCCATTGTGCCCTTTGTTTCCTATATGCCACCCGGATTGACCTTCTTTATCTTCCTCAGACACAAAGAATGTATTCCTTCCTTATAGTTCTTGCACTTACCCTTCATTCTAGGTGACTGCTCTTCCCACAGATTTTCACATTTTCTGCTTCTTCCTATCAGTCAGGTCTTAGCTCAGATAACACCTCCTCAGACAAGCCTTCCTTGATTATCCAATCCTATCACACTCTAGAAAATTGCCCAAGTTTCTTTCTTGGCACTTACTGGGAATTACCTTGTCCTTTTGTTTATTGACTTAGTATTGTCTGCCCTTCCCCACCATCACATGCACACTTACAAGCTTAAAGAGTGTTCACGTCTATATTTCTAGTGCCTAGAACAGTGCCTGGTACATAGGTAGGCATTCTGTGTTGATAAGAAGTTAGTCTGAAAGAAGTTTTTGAAATAAAAAAGTTTGATATCTGTCTGACCAAAAAATAAAAAAAAAAGAATTTCGGTGCTTATTTCTTATAAAGGGATAAACACTTAGTAGAATAAAAGATGCTCCATGAGGTATAACACAGAAGAACTGGGATAATGGTGCTGTCACTTTTTTAGATGGCTATTTTGAAGCCCAAAGACTCTCAAACATAAGTGCAATACTTTGAGATTTTATTTGAGCATATTACTTATCAGAATTCATGGTATCTATAAAAGGAAGTCATAGGAAAATTTTGATTAGAAAAAATTTTAGAAATATACACAACACGAAGAATTTCAAACTGTTAATGAGTAGAATCAATAGAGTAGGATACATCTTTACAAAGGAGAAATTTAGACATCTAGTGCTAAATGCAGACCCAGGAACCCCGGAGAAGCTCGCAGTTAACGAAATAAGGGAAAGTAATATGATTCCGGGAAAGTAATATGATTCCAGGAAAATTTTTCTTGCTATTCATACCTAAATATAATTCCTGAATTGACTCGACATACTTGTGCATATATGAGTAAACACCTGGTAAAATGCTCAAAGAAACTTTCATTATCTGGAGGAGCTGGGAGCGAAGAGACAGAGAACATTGTTGCTGCTCTCCTAGTAAGTATAGACTTTCATAAACCCAAGGGTACAGCTCTAAATTTCTTTCTCTTCATTCTCTCCACTGAAATACTTCTTTCACTCTGTAGTACCAGTACCATGGTTTCCCTTTACGTATTTTCATCTGAGCCCAAAACTGAAAAAAAAAAAAAAGTTTTTTCTTTGCCCAGTGGTTCTTCTTGTTTCTCGTACTACAGAGCATACTGTACATCCTTGAATATAAAATCATAGAGACTCAACTCAATGTAATGGGATAAAGATAAAACATTATCTTACTTATGTAAGCAATTTACTTGATAAATTTGAAATAATGCATGAGTTGCAGATGTTCAACTCATACTGCAGAGATACCATATGTCAGCTTGCATTCTGCGTTCTTTAGATAATCATACAGAGTAAAAGAAGTAAAATCAGCTGCTAATAAATTAAACATTACTAGAATCTCATCTCCTAGGACAGACCGAAGAATATACGGTAACCGTGTAGCATTAATAGTGAAAGTGAAGAAAGAATAATTTGCAGAGTATGTCATGACAAAACTGTGCAAGCCAGTACCTACATTTATGAGATGGCTTCTTCTGTTCTTTATTTATAAATCAAATTCAAAATGGATGAAGGAATTACTTGTCAAAGATGGGGCAGAGGTAAATTTGAGCCTCTGTTCTAGTACTATCTGCCCTAAGCAAACAGAATGAAAAGCTTCATACAATGGTGCCATAAACAGATCCATCCAGCATATGCAACTTTCTGACAACAAATCAATATGCATTTTCAATTCAGGTCTGACAAAGCTTAATAGCAAACAAAAGATAATATTTCTCTGAAACAATTCTATACAGCAGTGCAAAAGATCTTTATCAAGCTTCTCTTTCTAATACCATCCATATCTTACCTCTTTCAAAAATGCTGACATTCTGTAGATGTCTTCTGATATAATCTGTATACGCTCCAAATAGTTTAAATTTACTTGTGTATCACCCAAAATTGGTGTCAAGCAGTCTGTAGAAAGCCCTACGAGGCATTGCAGAAGCCAACATGGATTTTTAAAGATTCTTATATCAGTTTTTATTCACATACTTCTTGTCTCAAAGAATAGTGTTCAAAAATGCATACACATAATTACATTAAATGTGAGATTTTGCTAGATTCCAGAGAGAGTGGTTTTCTGCCAATTATATGTATCTGCAGTTAAATCAAAGGTAGACTCGTACTCTCTGAAATGCATTACTGTCACTAACATTCTGTTTCATTTTCTGCCAGAGAACGTGAGGAAGAACTTGGAAAAACATCCTATTGCTAACCTATTGCAAAATATGAGGGAAAAGGTCCCTGGTGCCATGTGTTAAGTTTTAAGGTCCTATGTTGTATAATACAAAATATTATAAACTATGTTATTAATATCAACCTATCTAGAAATTCTCAGACTGATACTTATTTTGAAATTTCACCTCCCAGGAAAAACCTTAAACTTTGCTATGAATTTTTATACCACCTTCAAGACAGAGAGAGTCTACCAGTGCCAGTCTTGTAAATGAATACAATGCACCTTCGGGTGGAGGGGAGGAGAGGGACCTAAGTAGAAATTCCTAAATTTAATCGACAGTGTCTTTGACACTGAGCACGTGTTATGTTGTGGCACTCTATTATAGCCTAAGGACCTTATAAAAGTAGTGAAGGACATTTGCATGTATTAAAAAGGAAAATACTTTTTTGGCCAAAAACATTATAGCTAGAGATAGAAGTAATATGGGTAGCATGGAAAGGTACATTGAAAACTGGGGTTATGATATGAAAATGCATTATAACACCAATTAAAACAAAGCCAAATGTGCATAAAATTGCAAAATATATACCTTGAGGCAGGGAAAAGAAAAGGTTTTCATAAGAAAGAGAAGTAAACGCAAACTGTCCCCAAGCAAAGAACCTGTGAGAGTAAAGGTGTGAGAGCAGATCTATATAGATAACCCTGCATGAGAGAAAGGTCTAGTTCTTTCATCTCCCAACAAGATGCTGTTTGCCCAAACACTTTACAGTAAGCAAAACTATCCTGACCCACTTCTCCACTTAGTTCATAGGCCATAGGAGGGAGGCACAGCAAAACCTCTGATCTAAATTCCTGGATTCCTATTTCATCTCTCTGTCCCCTTCACACCTGTCCCATTGGCCTTGACCTACTTGAGCTCTTCTTGAACCCAAATTCCACTGCCATAATCCTGGCTTTGACATCTATTTGTGGCCAAACAATTGGACGACTCTCTGAACTTCCTTCCTGTATACCCTTGTCTTGTCTGCATAGATTTTAGTTTCCCAACCCCTTGAATTCTGGCATTCCTCAAATTAGAAAGTTCTGCCCTGACTTTTAATTACCAAGGAACTCTACCTGCATTCATTCAGTCAAGCCTCAGGTCTCAAAGGGATGTGTACCCTTAAAAAGATGGTTACAATAACATTTGTATCAGCTAAGACTCTTTCTTTGCAAGTGAGAGATCCTATCTAGCTATTTTTTTGTACAAATTACTGGAAATTTACTTGAAGCCTATTGAAGGCCCAAAGATTGACAGGGTAAACTAGAGCATCACACTTGGAAATGGATAGAAACCAAGACCCATAGCCCAAGATTAGAAAGAAAAACTAGTTAGCATAGTGAACTTGGGGTATGGAAAACTATCAATCCTTTTGAGTCCAATTATTCCCCAGTTTAAGATTACTATTTTATAGAGGGAAGATGAGTTGCCTAGTTTAAGGAATATGACCTTCTGGATTACAGCATTACAAAAATATGTTCAAAGGGGCAAAAGTAAATCCACAGAATAAAATTGAGATGCACCTTAGCGAGGTGAAAAGGACAGATGAGCCAACAATAATAATAATAACAATATTAGTAATAATCCATTAGAAATCCCAAGACAACAGTAGCCTGTCATCAGTAGCTATACCTATCACCTATACTTATCCTAAAATCATGTTTGTGAACTGTTTCTTCTATATCAGATATATGATTCTATTAGGATTCCAGAAACCTCTTTTACATCCCCAAATTCATACACATCCTAGTTAATCAAAACCCAAATATCTTATAGCTAGAGCAAGAGATTTTCATTACAGAGGTAAAGATTAAAAAATTATAGTGTTAGTGTGTATATGATCATATTATTAGGTTATTAATTATGAAATGTCCAATTTCCTTAAGTACTAAATTTAACAGTTGATATCTCTAATATTTCACTTTGACACTTCTTGTTTTATTTTTATTGTGAAGGTACATCCTCAGTCTTTCAAACACATGGTTTGGCTTGTAATTATCCTTCAATTTTTTTAGAGCAATTTTTGTGAAACCATGGCTAAGTCAAAAAAATTGTGTTATTTTCAAATGTGAGTTCCCTCGTGGAATCAATGCAGCACAGAAAGCTCAAAATATCAATGAAGTGTTTGGGAAGAATGCAGTTAATGAAGGCACAGTATGTTGCTGGTTTGAGAAGTTCCCCTTTCTGGTGATTTTCATCTTGAAAATGAGCCACATGGGCAATATGAGACCAAGGTGGATAATAATGAGCTGAAAGCTGTAGTGGAAGTGAATCCATCTCAACCTACATGAGAATTAACAGCAAGGTTTGACGTTACTATTCCAACAATATTGGACCATTTGAAACAAATGGACAAGGTAAAGAAGCTGGAGAGATGGGTTCCTCGTGAATTAAACAAGCGTCAGAAGAGAAATTATCTCAAAGCTTGCCTTTCTTTGCTGTCACAACATAAAGGAGAACCATTTCTATACCTCATTGTTACATGTCATGAAAATGGATTCTTCTCGACAATCGCAAGCATTCAGCACAATGGTTGGATGAAGATGAGTGCCAAAACATGGTTCAAAACTGAATATTCAAGCTAATGGTGTCTGTTTTGTGGTCCAGTGCTGGTATTATCCACTACAGCTTCATGAAACCTGGTCAAGCGATTACAGAGGATGTCTATCAAAACCAGTGAGATGAAATGATGAGGATACTTGTGATTAAGCAGCCCAAACTGGTCAATAGACAGGCCAATCATCTTGCAAGACAATGCTCAACCACAAGTCACATAAACAACGCTGCTCAAACTACAGAGGCTGGACTTAGAAACTCTCTGTCATCCACCATACTCACCAGACCTTATACCAACTGACTACCACTTCTTCCAGGCTTTGGACCAATTTATGCAAGGAAAATCATCCCATTCTCAACAATCTGTGGAAAACACCTTTCGCGATTTCCTCGCCACTTGCTCTCCAGGTTTCGTCGCTGCTGGCATAAGCAAACTACTGTTAAGATGGCAAAACTGTGTTGATAGGTTAGGTGCATACTTTGATTGTACTGTGTCTTGTTTGAGATATAATAAACTACACCTTTGATTCAAAATTGAACATTTCATATTTAATGAGCTAATAGTTTTTATTTTCGAATTATACTTTTAAAAAATGAGTTCTAAGATGCTTGAGATATTTTTTGTCTTGTTAATCATGTTACCTAAGCTCCTAGTGACTGGCACAAAGTAGACAGTAAGTAAAATAGGTCTCATATTAATAAGGGGTCATGATTGGGGTTATGACCAGAGCATCTCAAACATAAAGGTAGTCATTAGGTGGGCAATAGAAAGACTGGAATAGAAAAAGTGGCCATTAGAGAAGTCAGAAGACACATTAAAAAAGTCAGAGACTGAGAGTGAGTGTCTTGTAAATGGAGGAGCCTTAAAATGAAGATCCATAAATTTTTCCTTCTGAGACTCCTGATCTTTCAGGGTGAGTGTCCATTAGACCTGGAGTGCCCACATTTCCTGCTCCACAATTTCCATGATTTCCTGCCTCCTGTATTGCTTTCTCTACATGTGAAGCAAACCCTGCTCCTAATATTTCAATTTCTGTGAGAGTATCTCTGTTCCTTGCAACAATAAGATATTAAGGAAGAAGTAGGAAACAAACTAAGAAGGAGTTGTAAAAGAGGAAGAGAAATAAATTGAATGTATGGTATTTTGAGTGGAAAAGAAAAAGAATTTCAAGAAATAAAAAATTGACTAATGTGATGTGTCACAGTGCAGTCAAATATGAAAAAATTTAAGTCCCTAATGGCCATACAATTGGAAAACCATACATAAATGTGGGTGAGTGCGTGTGTATGCGTTTGTAGTGATAGTGTGAGGGGAAGAAAAATAGGAGATAATGACAGGTTGTAGCTAATTTAAATGCACATTTTATTTTAACCTTTACAATAGATTGAACACATATGAGTTGAATTTTTTAAAGTTTTATTATACCTTTAAGACTGTAAAACATTAAGAGAGATGTCCACAATCCCCTCTGGGGTCTCTTTGCACTTTGCCCAAATATCACTAGCAAAATTATTTCTGCACATCCCTACAAGCTTATTTACTCATTATATTCATGTTCTATTGTTGCTGTAACAATTTACCATAAAGTCAGTGGCTTAAATTCATACAGAGTGTGTTATCTTACAGTTCTGTAGGTCAAAAGTCTGGCACAGGTCTCAGTGGACTAAAATCAAGGTGTCAGCAGGGCTATGTTGCTTTCTGGAGTCTCTGTGGGAGAATCCTTTGCTTCCCTTCTCCGGCCTCCAGAGACTGCCAGCGTCCCTCCCCTCCTGGCCCTGTCCCTCATCTTCAAAGGAAGTGAGTTGCATTGAGTCTCTCTCACATCACATTACCCTGACCTCCTCTTTTGCCACCCTCTTCCACTTTTAAGGACCCTTGTAATTACATTGGGCCCACCTGAATAATCCAGGCTAATCTCTACTTTTAAAAAACTGGTTAGGCCGGGCGCGGTGGCTCACGCTTGTAATCCTAAGAGCGAGACCCCGTCTCTACTAAAAAATAGAAAGAAATTAATTGGCCAACTAAAAATATATATAGAAAAAATTAGCAGGGCATGGTGGCACATGCCTGTAGTCCCAGCTACTCAGGAGGCTGAGGCAGAAGGATTGCTAGAGCCCAGGAGTTTGAGGTTGTTGTGAGCTAGGCTGATACCACGGTACTCTAGCCAGGGCAACAAAGTGAGACTCTGTCTCAAAAAAAAAAAAAAAAAAAAAACTGGTTAGCAGCCATAATTTCATGTGCAACCTTAATATCCTATGGCCATGTAACAGAACATATCTGAGATTCCAGGGATGGGATGTGGACATCTCTGGGGGACCACTACGTCTCCTCCCACACTACCTACCTATCTCTCTTCACTTTCTAAGCTGTTGTCTCAAGTCCATTAATTTCAATCCATTCAGTATGGTATCTAACATTCATCGAGCACTACCATATGTTAATCAGTGTGTCAAGCATGTTATGATTTTAGTAACCATATAGAAAATGTGTGTGGGGAGGGAGAGTGGGGAAGGGGGCATTCGACTTAATTTTTGTGTATCTGAAACCTCCCAGCCCTACTCCATCTCAGGCATGCAGTTCACTTAGTCTCCCTCCCAGCCTTGAGGAATTTTTGCCAAAAGAAAATAATTCTTCTTGGAAAGAATCTCTGGGAACACAATTTTCTTTCCCTGGAACATTCATACCTCATTGCATGCATATGCCACATTGTCACCGCTGTTGTGCTGCACTCGCTGCTACCTGTAATGCATTTTTTAGAGAATAGTTTGTTCTATAATTGGACAGGAAAGATTTTAGTATTCTAGAATTTAATTTGAATACCTTCTTAGGAATAGACTGTGTTGCTATAGGACCGTGCTTTTCATGGTGTTTTCTATTTCTGTTGCTAGGTAAAACTTTGTTATTATCATGCTGTTGTTTTGGAAGAAGTGGGAAGCTAATCTTACAGCAAGAGGTAGATGTGAAATATGTTTTGTTTGGTTGCTTTCCCTCTACCTCCTCTTGCTTTGGTTTCCTTTCTTTCTTCCTCTCCCTCTCTCTCTCTCTCTCTCTCTCTCTTCCTCCACTTCCTCTTTCTCTTTAAAGCTTCTCTCTTTCCTTCCTTAATCAAAAAATTATCAAAGCCCTCATATATTCAGAGCTGTTTTTTTACTCTAGCCTTTTTAGAAAATACTATGAAAATAAGCACATTTTGTTCAGAAAAGTTCTTAAGAAAATAGTCACTAGGCTAAACAAAGAGGCCTAAAAATATTTTTCTACATGTTCAGAATACGGTGAGGATGGTGTTTTAAATTAAAACACACGTGCACAAATAATGTTCTGGTTCAAAGGACATAGAAAATAAATATTTTATGCAGAAAAGATTAAATTTTAAAAATGCATATTTATGGCCTATTACTTGAAATTTGGATTTAACAGAAGAATTGAAAATATGAACTAAATCAAAGTAAAAGCTTTCACCATTTTTCCTGGCAATGGAATGTCTTTGTCATAAAGTAATCATAGCCTTGAATTCCTTTCCATTTTCTGATATCAAGCTGTGCAGACTTCTTTCTCCCAAGAATGTTAATTATTACCAAGGATATAGATGTTATCTACAAATCAGAGATGCACATTGGCACAGAGGATAAAATTTTACATCAATAAATTAGAGATCTAGCAAGTAACAATGATTTAATATTTAGTTCTTTTTCAAAACAGAAATGGAATTGGTACTATAAAACAAAAGGTCAGCCTTTCATAACAACCAGTACAGGACTGGACATAACAGAGACTTTCATTTGATTTGATGTGTAGGTGTTATTTCATTCTGTGGTACAGTTGATTAATTAATTACAATTACAATGATCTATCTGTGTCTGGAGTTACCCTGTACTTACTCTCTCCTCACAATGCAGAAGCCCAAAATCTTGGGGAACCGCTCTTGGCTTCCCAGAGGCGGAAAGTCACTCACTGGTGCCTTTGTGCTGCCTCTGTCTAATGCCCCACTCGCTATGACTCCTCTCCCTCCACCGTCTTTTCCACAAACATCTCTTGCTTACCTGCTCCACATCCTGTGAATCTTGTGCTGAGGATTCAAATGTAAAAAGGCTATAAAAAGATTGGGTTTCTTTCCCCAGAGAGTTCAGTCAAATGGAGAGAGTGGCATACAAAATGGGAAGGGGTCTTGTACAATGTCCTTCAAACTTTTGAATGATCTCAATAAAGAATGCATTACGGGCCAGGCGCCGTGGCTCACACGTGTAATCTCAGCACTTTGAGAGGCTGAGATGGGAGGATCACTGCCTGAGCAACACAGCAAGACCTCGTCTCTACAAAAAGTTAAAAAATTAGCCAGGCGTGAGGGCACATGCTTGCAGTCCCAGCTATTCAGGAGGCTGAGGTGGGAGGATTGCTAGAGTCCAGGAATTCAAGGTTACAGTGAGCTGTGATCGTGCCACTGTACTCCAGCCTGGGTACAGAGCAAGACCCTATCTCAACAAAAAAAGGAAAAAAAAAAGCATTATGTTTCTGTTTCAGTCTAGTAGATGCGTACATATTTGGGAGAAAATGATTCAAAAGGCAATACTTATTAATAGCTATGCATGATACACTCTGACATTTTCTTTTTCATTTTTTTCTATTTCTCTTTCTCATGCTGACCAAAATCTATTAAATTGTTTTAATGACCTACTATGTTAAAACACATTTGAAAGATATGACTTTAGAAGATGTTATATAGACCAAAAAAATCCAAAACATAGAGATTATAGTATTTTGCAATTGCCATATCATTCTCAAACATTTAGTAACTCTATAGCATAGTTTAGCTACCAAAAATATACCTGTTGAATGGATGGATGAATGGAACAGATATTTTAATCACTCCCTAACTCTGTACAGGTAAACACGAAAAGCTTTACTGAAGAAGGAAGGCTTGAGCTAGGATGTCAAAGATTAGTTGTATTTTTTTTGAAGAAAATTATTACCTAACCACCTGCAAAGATCCAAAGGCATGAGAGAGCATGGAGTCTTTGAGATATAACAAGTAAGCTATAAATTAGAGTGACTACCATGCTCTTTTCCAAGGTAATGAACTCCTCTATTATCTCCTTAGCTTTAAATGTTATCCATATACTGATGATGCCCAAATTTATACATTTAGTCCTGACCTCAACCCTGAGCACCAAAGTTTTATTTTTAACTGTCTACTTAAATTTTCCACTTGGATGTCCAATGGGCACGCCAAACTTAACATTTTCCAAGCAAAGATCCTCTGCTTCCTGCTTTTCTCAACTTACTTCCCATCCACCTGATATTTCCCATCTTACTTAATGGGATCATCGTTTATACATTCAATAAGCCAAAATTAAGGGTCTTGCTTGATAGTCTAATATTATAGTCTACACTTATCGTTGATCAACACATCTTCTGTCTCTACCTCCAGAATGCGTTTGAATTCGACTAATTCTCATAAGCTCACCTGCTACCACTTTGTCTAAATAATGATCTTCTCTCACCTGAATGGCAGCACGTGTCCCTTAACTGGTTTTCCTGATTTCATTTGTGCGAGCACCCCCACTCAAACAAACACACAAACCATTTTCTACCTAGTAGCCTGAGGAGTCTTTACAAAGGGTAGATTATATCTTATCTTCTGTGCTCGATACTTTGAATTAACTGCCCATTGCACTTAGAAAAAATTAAAGTACTTATTCAGCCTGCCAAATTCCTACCTACAGTATAGAATGGTGATTAGAAGCGCAGGGTCTAAAGCCAGACTGCCTGTGTTAGTAACAGATTCCACCACTCACTAGCTGTAAATTGTACTATGTGGTCTTGAGCAAGCCATTTGTTTTCTCCTTGCTCCATGTCCTCATTTGCAAAATAGTGTTTAATAATGGCTCTTCGTCATAGAGGTATTGTTAGGATTAAATGAGTTAATGCTTGTTTGCAATGGCGTTTGGCACATTGTGTATGTTATTCAATATATGTTGTTGTTACGGCTCTTCTTGATAATAGAATAAGTATTATTATACACTAGCTGGTCCTACTGACTTTTCAATTTTACCTTAAACCAACTCTCTCCACCCATTCCCAGTTATGTTCCAGCCACTCTGGTCTTTCTACTGTTGTGGGGTCATACACTTGTTCTTTCTTCTTAGACTTCTCTTTGTATAAATGGATTACTTCAAGTTTGAGCTCAGACATCGCTTCCTCTGGAAGAGCTCCCTTTGCTATCCTATCTGAAGCATGGCTTATTCCATCTCTACACGTCAGTCACTCTATTCTATATCCTGTTTTATTTTCTTCAGAATATATCACTGATTTTATTTATTTTATTAATTTTGGGGTTTTTTTGTTTTGTTTTGTTGTTGTTGCTGTTCATCGTCTATCTCTTACCATGGAAATAAAAGTTCCTTTAATGAAAAAATGCAAGAGGTGTTCAGAGCATATTTGTAAAATGACTATGTATGTATATATGTGTGTGCATATATGTTCACATATATGTATAATATATATGTATGTCTGCATATATATTTATTTATATTTATATATTCTACATTTCATTCAAGTCATGAGAGAAAGTGGCAAGAATCACTAGATAGGTTTTTATGGCTTTTGAAAATCAATTTTTTTTATACTTGGTCTTGGGCTGCCACTGAAGAAATTAAAGCACTAAAGTAACCTGATCAGATTTTCAAGTTATAAAGATAACTCTGGCAACAGAGTGGAAGGTGGTTAGGAATGGACAAGATTGAAGGATGTTATATCAGTTAGGAGTCTTTTGAGAAAAATCCAGTTTGAGTTAAGTGTCTAAAGTACAGCAATGGTAGTTAAGATAAAAATGAGAGCAAGTATAAGATACTTAAATTCAGCTGCAGTGTTCTAGTCCTCACTTGCCTGTAAGTACAAATGTGTGGCATTTATGATAATATCCCAAATCTAACTGTTTTGTAATCCATATTTTGACTCACAGGAAATAATATTCCTAAATATACCCTACTGACATTCAAGAAGTTCAATATGAATGCATATGGAAATTAAATATGCATATGGTCATGTAAATATGATCATTAAGTATGATAATTTTAGAGTCAGGTAGGGGACACTTTCCATTTCAAGACTCATAGATGAGGGCATCTCAATTAAACCGAAGCATCTGTCTTTTGCTGTCCCCTTTTTGAGCGTTGTTGAACACTGCTGTTCCACTCAGTCTACGTTCTGCCTCCTGTAAGGAGTGCGGTGGTCAAGTGAGCAAGGAATATGTTGAGCACATCTCACATTATATCTGGGCCCATGATTCCTCGCAACATTCTGGTCCTGCCTTTCGATATAACACACGTTACTCTGATTTTAAGTTTTTCATCATAGCTTTGTTTTAGAGATTCTCTTGTTTCTCGCTTCAATCCGGCTTCTTTTGTCCCCAACCCCCATCTGTCAAGCAAGTCTGAAATTCGAAGTGTACCATGTCCAAATTGTTTTCACTGGCCTCTGAGTCCCAAGTAAATAAATGAACGGGCTCAGCTCGTATTTTACTTTTCATGCCAGTTAATAAGCTACAAAATGTAAAAGACTGGTTGGTCCAGAATAGCTTGAAAACCTCCAAGGAAGGCAATGCTGCCTAACTCCACATGCTGGTCTATCAGATTCTCAGTGTGCGCCCTGTCAAAATACTACTAAACCAAATTTTAAAAATTGGTAAAGATTTGGGTAGGATTCCCATATTTGTGGCTTTAATGACCAGATGAGTTGTAGAGTCATTCACCAAGAACTACTAAAGGTATGCATTTTTGGAAGGCTTTTTTAATATTTGTTTTTCAGAAAATTTAAGATTTCTCTGTAGAAATATATATTCCATCTTTTCCAAATAGATTTAGGAACACATAATTTGTCATTTGCAAAATCCCTATGAGGTTGGCTTCAAAGATGGTACATAGCATTCCCATTTGGTAGGGGAAAATCAGCTCAAACCAAATGTCAGCATTTGTGAGTGTACACTTAAAGTTAGAAACCAGGAATTTTGCCTTCTACTAAAGGGTTTTTTCCTTTTATTATGTCATGCTGCCCACATTTAACATCTAACTTTAACATTTTCCTCATTTGCTTTCTCTACAGTGAAACTTCACCCATCCAAGTACTGACCAGGCCCAACCCTGCTTATCTTCCAAGATCAGACGAGATCTGGCTCATTCAGGGTGATACGAGCATAGACTCTCCACAGTGCAACTTCTAATAGTCTTCCATCATGACTTTTTTCATCAAGAAGCTTTAGTGTGTACAAGATTAAGAGAACAATAGGTAAAGTACAAGAACACAGTGAAAGATGGTCGAGCCCGTGAGTTCTTTAAGTGCTGCCTCTTAGTCTCAGGAAATGCTGTAAAATATCCATTATTTTTAATCCCATAATTTCTACTTTTCCTATCTCTATGCTCACAATTTCTTTGTTGTAATAGGTTTTTTTGTAATAATGGATAATGCAATGAGATCTTAACAGTTTTATATTTATTTTTGACCTTATTAATATTCAGGCAAAATCCCAACCATGGATCATATTGGGGAAATAAAAAAGGTTAATGAACTTCATTTCACCAGACATATATTTAGTTGGAAACATTTTATACGTAATCTCTTAATATAGATTTGGAAAGAATACCTGTAAGGTCACCATATGTCTGTCACCTTTCTCTGGCAGTCCTGCTTCAGGAATGATCTCACTCTTAGAGATTCCTGGAAACCATCAAATGCAAAACCTGGCAGAGAAACAGATAGTGCACTAGTATCTGATAGAACAGGGGAAGCATCTAGAAGGGTCTGTGAATACTATTTCAACCCAATGTCTAGACTAGTAAAATTAGGTTAGGGTTAGCAAAAATTATAGTTATTTGAAAGCTATTGCCAAGACATCTGGAAACTTAATAGAAATAGATGTTCCAAAAGCCTTTGATCAAATGTGACCCTTTGCAACTGTAAAAAGGCTGTCATGACCTTTTCTAAATGATACATTAAGCTGACATTTGGCAATAAAAAATTAGGACTGGTAGCAAGGGAACCTCTCTCCTTTCACTAGAGGTGCTCGTTTTCACTCCACAATATCTGTTCACTTCCCTCCTCAAGCTTCAGATCAAATTTAAAACAAAGTGAAACAAAGCAAATACCCGTAGGTCCAAGCTCATCAAAATATATGCATTAGATATGTGCATTTTTTGCATATCAATTATTCCTCAGTACAACTAAAATTAAATTTTAAAAAATATTCTCACATTTGCCTCTGATTGTATTTTATATTTTGCCAGCTATGGCTTAATTATCACAGTTTTATTTTAGCAACACTGAATATGACATTTATGTCTTATTTTTGGAATGATTATCAATCTTAACTTGTATAATAAAAAAGACATTCTAAAGTATAATGCAAAACCCATTGTAAATATTTGTACCCTATAATGTGGGAGTTCAAAAGTTGAATAAATCAACTGACCTTGAAGTCCATGTTTCTGATTCTTAAAACATATATTTGATTATTATGAATCTCAAAGTTCACAAGTCAGTATGTATACGTAAAATTGTTTCAGAAAATGTCAATAAATATAGAGAAATCAAATTTGCTTCTTCTCTAATAGAATACATTCTTAGTATGGTTCAGAAGTTATAAGATTGATTTGGGGGAAGAATAAGGGAAAAAATAAGAAACAATATTTTTACAAGAATTTATAATTTAAATTAACTCCATTGAAAAAATATTTAAGTTGTCCTGTGTTCTGGGCATGAAAGTTCTTACTGCCCTCTCTATATTGACAAGGAACCTGAGCCTTAGTAGTCAAATGTCCCAAGGTTATTTTAAGACTAAGTGGCAACACAAAAACTGTGACAACCATCTTGGGCATTATGATCTTATGTAACATAATCAAATAATCCTGTGCAGGTATCCCTGTGCACCTTGTCATCTTTGCTATATTCCCCACTCAGAATTTTTAAATTTAGTCATTCGAGTTGTCACAACATGGTTTTGATTTGCATGTTATATTATTGTTGTTATAAATCTTACTTTTATGTATACTTCAACCCCAAAGTGCATGGCTACTATTTTTCCTTTTGACAGTCACCTATCTTTTGGAGCATATAAAAATAATTTTTAAAAAGTCTTTTATATTGATCTTAATTTTAACTATTTTTAAAGTTCTATATCTCTTTTTTATATTTCTTTTTTATAGATCCAAATTTCTCTCTGGTATCATATTCTTTATAATACAGAAATTTGCTTTAACATTTCCTGCAGTTAACAATGTGCTAATAATGAATTCTCTTAGCTCTTACCTCTCTGAAAATCTTTGAAAAATGTCATTATTTCCTCTTAATCTTCTGGAATATATTTTCACTGAGTATATCTAAATTTACAGGATTTTTTTTTTTCAGAATTTTAAAGAGTCACTTCCCTTGTTTTCTGACTCACATAGTTTCTGATGTGAAATCTACTGTTGTGCTTACATTTATTCCTCTGTAGTAATATGTCATTTTTCTGTGGCTGCTTTTAAGATTTTTCTTTATTGTTTGCATTCAGCAAATTGATTTTGATATGCTTTAATATTGTTTTATTTGTATTTATCCTACTTGGAGTTCATTGAGCTTTTTGCATTCGTGGGTTTCACAGTTTTCATCAAATTTGGGAATTATTTATTTCTTATTTCCTCAGATAGTTTTCCCCAACTCTTCTCCTTCTGGAGATCAAATTACATTTGCATTAGATTGATATTTTCACAGAAGGTTTGAGGCTCTGTTAATTTATTTTCAGTCTTATTTTCCTCTGTCCTCTTCATTTTGAAGTTTCTATTGTGGTGTCTTCAAGTTCAAGAATATTTTCTCCTGCAGTATTTCATAAGCTGTTAATTTCATCCAGTGAAATTTTTATTTCATATACTGTTTTTAACTCAAAAAAATCTATTTTTTATATTTTTCGTTCTTCTATTTTTTCTATAAGCCTTTGAGCACATTGAGTATATTTATAACATCAATTTTATGTTCTTATTTACTAATTGCATCAACTCTGTCACTTCAGTGGCTGTTTCTGTAGATAGAGTGAATATTTTCTTGTTATTATGGATCACATTTTTCTCCTTTTTTGCAAGTCTAGTAATTTTTGGATGGCATGTTTGACTTTGCAAATTTTATGCTACTGGGTGTTAGATTTTACTTATTCTTTTAAAGTGTTTTGAACTTTGCTCTGGCAGGCAGTAAAGTGGCTTACACATCTGTTTTCAGCTGTTAGAGATTTGTCTATTTGTTTGCTTTCCCTTGAAGTTGAACTATTTACTGTGTCTACTTTTACTATTTACTTTGTCTACTTTTAATGTAAGACCTGGTATCATTAGGCTAACATTCAATATGTTGATATATGTTTTCTCTGTGAATATATTTTTCTTAAGTTTTTAAAGTGTGAGTCTCTGGTATTCTTTTGGGCTTATTTAGCTCCCACAAGCCCAGTCCTTTGAGAGGTCTATAACGAAAGGTCCACGTATCCAACATCTCCCACCTCTGACTGGTGGAAACAGCCATGATTCTTGTTCTTGTGAGAGCTCTAGAAAATTTTATCTTTAGAGGTCTCTAGTAATTATTTTTTCCCTGGAACTATTTTTCAACTCTACACATGTCAGGATTGGCATTCAGCCAAAGATTCAATAGAAGGTTCTATGCAGATTTCTGGAACGCTTTCTGTTGGTAGTTTTGTCTTCTTGGTACTCTGCCCCACAAATTCTAGCTATTTCAACCTCCCTGAACTCTTATCCATGTGTCAGAAGAGTAGACTCTGTTTGGGTTCCCTTTCTCTATGTCACAGTATAGAAATTGTCTCCAGCCTAGTAAGCTACAGTAGCATAAGAACTAACTCATTTGTTTTCCTTTCCTCGGGGATCATAGGTCTGCAGTGCCTGTTGTCTCATCTCTGAAAATAATTATTCCACATTTTGTCCGGTGTTCTGTTTCTTTACAATGGAAGAGTGATTCCAGTCTTTCTTACGCCCTTGTGACTGGAGCACATCCTGCATCATTCTGTCAGAGACAGTGGAGTGCGCTGGCAAAGCACACAGACTCAGGAGGAAAATGGCACACCTTTCAATAAAAGATCCACGAAGTATTAATTCTGGGAGCTTAAACAACTTATTAACCTTTCTGTGCCTCGCTTTGCTTATCTGTAAAATAAGGACAGTAATAATAGTAACTACTTCCTAGATCTGTTGTTATGGCTAGAGGAGTCATTACGTGCCAAGCTCTTAGAAGGGTGACTAGCATGTACTAAAAACTAGGTAGTTGCTGTTTTTATACAAGCTACTTCCTACATCCCTTGACCTAGTTTCCCCAGATGATTGCATCTCTCATATTAGAGAGAAAGTGATCTGCAAGAATTGACAATAAACATCTTACTGCAGTTATGCCTGGGGGAGGACTAGTAGAAATTTTGGGAGTGATCAAAGGGAATTTAACATTCAACTGTAATGTTTTGATTTTTTCTAATGAAGAGAATGTATGTTTGTGTTAATTTTGTAACTAAACATTCTTTCTTTTTATTTTTAATTTTTTTAATAGAAGGTTTTTTTTTGTTTTGTTTTTTGAGACAGTGTCTCTCTTTGTCGACTAGGCTAGAGTGCGGTGGCATCAGCCTTGCTCATAGCACCCTCAAACTCCTGGACCCAAGTGATCCTCCTGCCTTAGCCTCGCAAGTAGCTGGGAACTACAGGCATGCACCACCACGTCCAGCTAATTTTTTCTATTTTTAGTAGAGATGAGGTCTCACTCTTGCTCAGGGCACAGGCTGGACTCCAACTCCTGACCTCAAGTGATCCTCCTATCTTGGCCTCCCAGAGTGGTGGGACTGCAAATTAGTACAACCATTAGGGAAAATGGTATGGATATTCCTCAAAGAAATAAATATAGAACTACCATCCAATCCATCAATCCCACTGCTGTGTATCTACCCTTCCTTTCCTTATGAAAGGAAAAGAAGTCATTTCATAAGAAGACATCTGCACTCGAATGTTTATTGCAGCATAATTCACAATTGCAAAGATGTGGAATCAACCTAAGTGCCCATCAATTCATGAATGGATAAAGAAAATGTGGTGTATATATACTGTGGAGTACTACTCAGCCACAAAAAGGAACAATATAATGTCATTCATAGCAACTTGGATGGAACTGGATACCATTATCCTAAGTGAAGTATCTCAGGAATGGAAAACCGAACACCATATGTTCTCACTACTAAATGGGAGCTAAACCATGGGTATACATGGGCACAAAGTGATAAAAAAAAAGGGGGGGGCATGGAAAACCAAGGAGCGGGGAAGGTGGCAGAAAGGGATACAAACTTACCTATTGGGTACAACAAACACTATTCTGGTGATGGGCACACCAAAAGCCCTGACTTAAGCATTATACAAGGTATCCTTTTAACAAAAACACTTGTGCTTCCTTAATTTTTGAAATTAAAAGAATAAAATGAAATTAAATTAAAATAAAATAAAATCACTAAATAAAAAAGAGTTACCTGCTAACCAGGAACAACTGCTAGGACTGTTAAATAAGCAATTAATAAAGTTTTTTTTGTTTGGGCCATTAAGCACTATTGGATATTCCTATTTCAGCTCAAGCTATTTGTTATAGTGGCTAGAATTACCCTAAACAATAAGGTCTTATTACAACAGTAGGAAACATTGTAGCCTAATGTCTATTTTCTACCTGGTAAGAGAGGGCACCTGAAGGGAAGACCTGCAATGGAATGAGAGGTCAGCATGACTCTAATGCATCACCAGTTAATTGCTAGCCTTGGTTTGGCTTCTGTCTACCTAGGTAAATATCTCTCCTTGCATCTTCACCACTCCAAGCTCCCTTCCACAAACCACCTCTGCTGAAGATGTTCCCTATTAAGGGAAATATTTTATTGGTGAAGTGCATAAACAGCTAGTTCCCTTGTTAGAACATCTAAAGCTAAAAAAAAAAGCACACAAAATAACAATATAGAATGGCAGAAAGCAATCCTTGTTAACTAGAATTCCACTAGACTCTGTGTAAATAGAAAGCTAAAATATAGTCTCATAGACAAAGACAGCTATTATTATCTCATGTATAAAGACACTCGGAGGGAGATGTCAAAGATAACATATCTGCTCAAGGAAATCATCAAAGGCCAAAACACCTTCTTTCCACTTTCTCTGCCAGCTTTGACTGTGATTATCATATGATTATTTCAGAAACAAATATCAAGGCATTCCAAAGAAAAAGAAGAGAAAAGATGAATGCCAAAAGACATGCCCCTACTGATTTATATCTTGATGATGTTAAAAACAGTAACTTTTCTGGAAATAAGTTCTGCTTATATAATATTAGCCAGGACTGGGTTGCATAGTTACCCATAGCTGCAAAGGGTATGAAAGAAGTCACTGCAGTCACACCCTCCAGAATATCTGTCCAGGTAATATTTTCACATGTCTACAGGTATCACTTTCATTCTGAAGCTTTTAAGAAGCAGAATTTTAACATGCAAGTTTCATTGGTTGTATGTATCTCTCAGTATCTTTTTTAAACTAACATATATTTTTAAAAATTTATGGAACAAAATGTGTGGGAATAATTTTGAGTTAGAATATATATACAATTTGGAAATGATAGGAATCATGTGTAGACATTGTGATAAGCACATGGAAAATTAATAAATGGATCCCAGAGTCTAAAAGGTATAGCATATATATTGCTGGCCCTACAAGGTCCCATGTTATTGCATTGAGAGAATAGCTGTTTCTTTCTTTCTTTTTTTTTTTTTTTTTTTGCTATTGATTTACTTGGAGACCCCAGAAAGGTAAGGACCTTTGGTTTCTTGATTAAAGGTTTTGAGTCTTAACTTCTTTTTTTTTCTTTCTTTTTTTTTTTTTTTATTGGGGGAAAACTACAAAGCATTTACAGTATAATGTTTACAGTCACAATTTGTAGTGAGCTGATTTCCCAAAATATATTACCACTCAAGTTGGATTAAGAGAAAATAGTTGTTTCTTAACAGCACTGTTAAATTCTGAATAGGATGTGATGTTCCAAACATTTACATCCTAACGTGAAGGTTTGTTACATGCATTCATACACAAATATGCAGACATGTATGTATAGCCATTTTACTGTGTTTTAATTACATTTGGAGATATTGGTCAAATTATAAAATGTAATATATTTAAATTTATCCTATTTAATAGGTTTTACTCATATAGCATTTATTTTAGCAACAGGTTACTGATACTTAATTGGAAATGGCTACATTTTTTCATTCTGCCTGTTACAATGCTGAACAAAATCAGGCATATATTACTAAAGAAATCTCATTTGGGGGATTTATAATTACATAAGATAGATCACTCAAACATGATGCTGTGAATTCTTCAACCAAAAATATTCCTTTAAAATTGTGAATTGACTGATTAACACTATGGTGCTCAAAGGGTGGGAGCGAACACTGGGGAATTGGGGGAGAAGGTTAAATTTCTTCAATGTTAAACTCTATGGGATGGGAAGAGATGGTGACAGAACTTAGTGCTTACTTCACTGGCACGTGAGAGGCCTGAGAGACATGGCCCCATTCTGCTAGAGCCTTTGAATTATTAGAATTTTTGCAGAGCATGTCAACATCTCACCCAGCAGAGCCTCTGGCATACTCGCCATATCCATGTGCTTCTTCCGGAACCTCTTGTCCTAGCCAACTCCATGTCCATATTTCAGCAGGGCCCTGATTTTCCTGGATTCTGAGCAATAGACTCATGTCCTTACACCCAGCCTTGCCTCTTCTCTCAGCTAACCTTAGCCCCCACTTGCTCTGCTAGAATGTTCCATTCCATTTTCTTCCTCCTTTGGTTCTATCACAACCAGCCTCACCAACCAGCATCCTGCTCATCTGTCTAGTGCTCTGCAAAGCACCCTGACCTCATAACCCTGTAGGCTTGACCCATCCCCCAGAGGGGACTGAATGAGAAGGGATAGTTGCTTGGAATCCTTATCACGGCAAACCAAGAATGAAGGAAAAAAAACAAAACACAACAAAAAAATCCTGCTGAGCTCAGATTCCGATTCAGCTAACATAAAGCCATGACTTGTGCCAGGCACTGTGCTAGATGCTGGTGTTAACATTGTCTCATTTAATTTAACCTCCCAGCCTTTAATAGAATCCTGCTCTGTGAAATTTGCACGGGGGCCAAAAGGAAACAAGGCATTATTTATAATAATTGGCTCGCCATTATCCATTCACTTGGCACTGCCTGGGATAACACGATGGGCCTTTATGCTATTCACAGCCTATAAAAAAGTAGTTCTGTTGTGATTCAACATATAGTAATCTCCATTTTAAGAGGACAATAGAAACACTCAGCCATTTTTCATCCCAGAGCCTTAAACAGCAGACAATTCTTTATCAGGAACATAAGGTTAGACCGGCGTGAGTTATTAATATTGCAGGTAGCCCAATGCATTTATTGAGGTGCTCAAACTATTGAAAAATCTAATGATTTTTAAAAATCCATATTGGGTAAAAGGCTAGGCCCAATAGCACTTTGAGAGAATTGTGTCAAAGGCACAAACTCTCCAGAACTGGCCAGGTGGAAATGAGGATGGGGGCTGGAGTTCCCATCCTCACAATCCAACTTCTGAGGGTTCTGGAAAAAGGAGACAAAGGAGAAAAGCAAAGCATTTTTTGAAACCTGGATTTGAGGGGGTGAGGGTGACAGGGTACGTGGGAGCAGCTGCAAATCAGAGTTAATTAACAATCGTTAGTGGTACACACACAACACGTTTGGCATTCAGTTAGCTATTCATTCACATAGTCACTGCAACATTCCACAAAGGGCTCGAGGCAGCCTACAGAAAGAACACGACGCACATGGCAAAACGTAAATAAAGGGAAAGAGTCAGGACTAGCATGAAGAGAGCTGCAGACACCTTGGCAAGAAGTGTTCTCTGCTGACCATAATGTACTCCATAAGGTACTTTGACTTGAAGCTTCCTGGCAGCCAAAGTGAAAAGGAGACAGCGTCAGGTAGAGAATTCTCTTTAACAAGACACTGCTAAACTTTCTTTGAAATCAGGGTAAAAAGGTGAACATTGACACAGTGGACACAGTGGCTCCGCAGATAACGACAAAATGAGAGGTCCGCTAAACTGTAAAGATGGCAGGGACTAGGGTATATGGCAAAGGACGTAGGCTCTGGAGCTGGATGTCCTCTCTGTGAGGTCTCGCTTAACCCTTAACAGCTCCAGGGTCCTGGAGAAGATCCTTAATTTCTCTGAGGCACATTCTGTCTACTCATAAACCGCAGATTTAAAAACACCTAATTTGCAAAGTCAAGTGTCAGAAAGAGAGAGAGAATGAAAAAGAGAGAGAATGAATAAAGGAATAATAGACAGGGGAATATGAAATGAATTAAAACATATAAAGCACCCAACACAGTTCCTGGCACTTGAAACATGCTACATCTTTTCCCAGAATTTTGTTTGTTTGTTTGTTTGTTTTCATTCTTTTTGTAAAACTGAGTCTGATAGCAGCCAGGTTTTCCATCTAAGTGGCTGTTGGTCAGTCTTCTCTTCCCTCTCTTTCCTCTCCTACCCTCTGACCCTCCCACTCTCCTACCTCAACTCCAGATGCAGAGTGATTGGGCCACATCCTGATCTCAGAATGCCAGGGAACAGAGAAGTACAGAAACCCAAGTGATGGATGAGCCAGTCTACAATTGTCAGAGCAGCGTTATTAGAAGCAGCTAGTGGTGATGGGCACAGGATCAATCAACAAAATGTGGGAGAAAAACAGAGTCACCTTGGAAACCAGGTAATCAGCGACTGATAATCACTGAACACTCGCAAGGAAGAATCATTTCCTACTGAAGTGTGTTGACTTACTTTGCATATTTCTATCTTGAGTGCTTGTTCACAAGTATGCGCTACCTAATCCATTTTGATCTTGATAAAAAGTTTTGTTTTGTAGGAAATGCAGTCCTGGCTGTCTTGGTGCTAAACACTCTCAGATGTCAGCTAACAGCATGAGACTAACTATTGGGCCTTTATGTTGTCAGTGACCATATTTTCTAAGCCAAACATCAAAAAAATTACACAGTGGTCTAAAAGTTAAGTCACTTTTATACATTTGGGGGCTCATCTCATTTAAGAAAAGAAAATCATTGAAAGTTGGAGGTCTCTTGGAAATTCTGGGTCATATGGTCACTGCATTAAGCTACTCTGACAAGTGCTGTTCCCACTTTTTGGATGATTCTCCTTACCTTCAAGCTGGGGTGAGAAGCCACTGCTCTGTGCTCCCTTTGCATGTGCACACATCTCCATCCTAATACTCGCTTTCCGAAGTTGACTCTCTAATTAGACTGAGAACACACTGGGGACAGGATGCCTGTCCTATTCAGTTGCATGTTTCCAAAACTTGTTCAATAAGAAATAAATGGAACTGTTCCGCAAGCACAGACAACCAGTTCTCCAGGACAGTACTAAAGGTAATATGTTACCCTTCTCTTTCATCTTGCCTTGATCAGCACCAGACTAATCCCTTTATTCCCCAGATTCCAAGAGGTCAGGGTGAGGATCCAGTGTCCACATCCTCCCAGGGCCTGAGATGGCTTGTAGAAACAGGGATTTCTGGGGTAGCCACACAAGGTCAGGTGGAACCCACTGTCACTGTGCATCAGGGGAAAGATTTGATCCTTTACAATAGCCCAAGGCCTGACTTGACCACCAATTATCTATCACTCCTTAGGTCCATGATCAAGCAGTGAGGGTAAAGGGAAACTTCAGGTCCCTTGGCCAAAATCTCAACTCTCTGCCTTCAGAATATGAGCTTTAATGACAATTCCCTGGATGACAACGACATGTATTCATTCATTTAAACCACAGTTACGTAACTGTGGAACATTATCACACTGAGCCATTCTAATCTTCTCCTGTAAAAGGTCATTCAATTTCTGTATCTTTTTCATTTTTTTGTTGTTGTTGTTCTGAATTATGAACATACTGCTTGAACCAATGCCCAACATGACCAGGCACATCTATGAGATTCTATAAGGGGGAGCTTTAAATTTTTGACATTATTTTATTTTTTTTCACGCCCAAACTCTTGTAAAGCTCTGGACGTATTTAATTATACTGTTTAATCCTATGTTTATCATAAAAAATAGCACTCAAGTGGTAGACAGACTCAGTTTTCCTATTTTAATAGACCTCACGTTTCTGAACTAAGAATTAGACAGCAGGGTAAGGCAAAGAGGGTGTTTCTACCTTTATTTGAGTCCACATCTGCACAGGCTTCAACAAAATAATTCCATGCCCTATTTTTTGGAAGAAAGCTCCAATTTTCAGGCCTAGTTTTCAGTGTCATGGAGTAGTTTTGTTTTCTGTCTTTTTTTCCCCTTAATGTCTTCACTAATATGTTAGTTGCAAGCTGGGAGTATCTGTTCCAGAGGAAAAAAAATGTAAAGCCAGAAGCTGCAGTGTGAGCTTCTTCAATTTGTTTCCAAGGATTATTCACAACAAATGAGAGGCATCTTTGTCATTTGCTCAAAATATTGTGGAGGTTTGTCTTTTCTTGACACATGTACACTGTTATATGCAAGGTTTCATCTATCCAGGCTGCCCAAGGGGACAACTGAGAGACTAGGTCAGTCACTTGCAGAAACAGACCTAAAAAAATCTAAGACTTAGGAACCACCACAGCTCCCAAACCACCTGGCATTGGCAAGACACCCAGGGTAGGAAAGGAAGGCAGAGGGGAGGGCAATGGGGTCAGGACAAAAGCAACTCTGGAGCCTCCACTGCCTGAATTTTAATAATCTTCTTGGATTCATGGAGGGCAATTATAAGGAGGCTGAGGGAAAATAGGATGGCTCAGACTCTCACAAAAAATAGCTCCTACGTGGGACAGAGTAATAGGACAGTAGAGAAGGACTGACCACATTCTTTACTGTGGTGGTAGCTTATCTTTATGGCACTGTTGCTGCGTTCCATGTGACAAGACATGAATCACCTGCTCAATTAGCTCCATTCAGCCCATTAGCCCTATAGTTAGGAGGAGCTCCCTCCCAGACATTGGCAAATTATTTTTCAGTATATTTAATCTTAATATGGTTGACCCTCCCCTATTTTTCTTTCTTCCTACCTCTCTTCCTCTTTCCATCCTCTTTGCTCCTCTTTCCATCCTTCTAATCAGTATATTTCCTCTTTCCATCCTTCCTTTCAGTATATTTAATCTTAATATAGTTGACCCTCCCCTCTTTTTCTTTCTTCCTACCTCTCTTCCTCTTTCCATCCTCTTTCTTCCTCTTTCCATCCTTCCAATCCATCCATTCATACATCCATACATCCACCCAGCGGTATACTGACCCTCTACTTTTTGTCAGATACTATTCTAATCACTTAATACACAATATGTCATTAAATTTCGGCAACACCCTGGAAGTCAGCTTTTAATATTCATTATTAAAATTATTACATAAAGTTTAGAGGAGTTACATATCTTGCCCAATAATTCATTATTAAAATTATTATATAAAGTTTAGAGGAGTTACATATCTTGCCCAAGAGTCAGCAAAATACAACCCATGGGCTAAGGCCAACTTAGTTTTGTAAATAAAGTTTAGTTGGAACACAACCATGCCCATTTGTTTACTTATGCTACAATTTCAGCATAGCTGAGTAGTTACAACAGAGACCACGTGGTCCACAAAGCCGAAAATATTTACTATCTGGGTCCTTTACAGAAAAATTTTGCTGAGCTCTGATCTTGCCCAATAACACTTAGCAAGAAAACAGTGGAGTCAAACCAAGGTCCATCTGTCCCAAAAGACCATAATTCTTCAATGCTGAGCCACACAACATAAGTATCTGAACTTTGTCTGAATGACTTCTTGACACCCAGGGTTAGATGGCTGGGCTAGATTATGGGTTAGAGGAGTAGAACTGACATATATTACATAGTAAGTAGCCAACCACTGTTGAGGACCCTCTTCATTAGTGAGAAAAACCAGTGAGGACTTTTTTTCCTGGTGAAATAATTAGAGATGAGTGTTGATGCATGTTTTGACTTTGATGCAAAAGTAGTTCGATCTTCTCCAGTTTAAATAATTACATTTGTTTCTAAATAGAGCAAATGGAACTACAGTTGTCGAAGAATGCAGACATCAGTCAACTGCATTCATGGTGTGCTAGGTAGATGAGAAGTTATAGTAATTATGACATCTAAGGGAGAAACGCTACAAAGTATCTTGTACACACAGAAGCAGATGAATGCTATTGAGCACCTTGTGAGCCAGAAGAAAAGAGGAGGTAGATGTGGCTAAATGGAAATGGAAATTTCCACACAATAGGATCTAGTTTCAAACTCTTTTGCTACCATAATGCTCTAACAATTGCTTATCTTAAGGTGTTTTCTAATGTTGCTTACTTTGAGGGATATGTTCTGGGTATTCCTCCAACACTTGCAGAGCTCAATTTTTGTGGTGGTGGGAGTTGGGGAAGGACATGCCAGTTTGCTTGGTACTCTGGGTGCAAAGATGCCCCTTGCACAAAGCAAGCAGCTTATGAAGCAAGCAGTGACTTAGGGATGACACATTATATCTAAAGAACAGAGGAAAGCCAGAATCCAGAACCAGGCAATAGTGATTAAAAAAAAAAAATCTGGACTGGCCATAGGCCAAGGGTTCAAAGGGCATGTGAACTAGGCATGATTCAAAACAGCCATTGCTGAACACCTGCACTACTGGAAAAAAGATGATGGATGCTCTTGGCGTTGGATTTCACAATTCATGCAGAGACCCACCTACAACAGGCAGGGTGATGCCCTCTACTGCTGGGTGCCACCAAAGCTGTCCACATGTTAACCTCCAGAACCTGTGAGTATGTTTTCTTACTTGACAAAAGAATCTTGAGATGGGGAGATTATCTTGCATTATTTGGGTGAGCCCAATGTAATCACAAGGGTCCTTATAATTGAAAGAGGGAGGCAGGAGGGTTAGAGTCAGAGAGATGATGACGCTACACTGCTGGCTTTGAGGATGATACAGATGAGCCAAAGAATGCAGGTGGCTTCTAGAAGCTGGCAAAGGCCAGGGAATGAGCCTCCAGAAAGAATATATCCAGGCCAACACCTCAAGTTTAGCCCAGTCAACCCCATTGCAGAAGGTCAGAAGGTAATAATTTTGTAACTGTAAGACAATAAATTTGTGTGGCTTTAAAGCCACTATGTTTGTGGTGGTTTGTTATAGCAGCAATAAGAAACTATACAACAGGGTAGGGGAGCCCTATATCATCTCCCACCGGGGGAGGAACAGTTGGAATTACTCATGACTGCAGATCCCCAGTGAGCAGCTGAATGGGTTTCAGGCCAGCATGTTAATAATGCATTCACTGTCTCAGCTCTGGTATTGCTCGATTCAGAGTGTAAAGACAATTTTTAAAATTCCTTAGTTTTCAAAGTTTAATTCATTCAGTGCACTTTAATTTAAAATCCTACCTTATATATCCACAAATCTTTATATAAATGTGTGCATACAGGGAAAGAAATAGAAACACTTGTTGGATAGGTGGCATGAAACAAAAGATACTCAAGATTGCCATGCAGGTCTAAGTGAATTCAAAATGACCACCATTACATGAAGTGCATAGTTGTTATCAAGAGCGTTGCTCACGGATTAATATTGATGACTCCAGAATTATGAAAACAACCATGTGCAAAGTTTGGTACCATAATTACTCTCAGTGACTGAAGTCTCATCTACCAAGGTGAGTGGCACCATGGAAGTGACTTGTCCCCTGGGCCTCCACTCTAACCTAGTTGGGATAGAGTGATGAGACTCTCACCCGAGAAACTATTACAGGAAAAGGAAAATTCTCACCTAATAAAATTGTGCCAGTAAATAAACGCTCAGTCACATAGTCGCATTGACAAGATCTGCAACAGTGTCAAAAGAGGTCAAGATTTATAACCTGAGGAAAAAGGAGGAAAATTCCATTTCTCTTGTACAAAAGATCTACAGTCAATAGGATGATGTCTACTGTTGGTGAGAGTGGGGTGAGATGGGTAAACGTCTCTGCCACCTGGTGGTGGAATGCAATGGGACTCCATGGAAAGCAATCTCCATATTAATTTTAGAGCTATATGTAATTAGTTAATAATATTCCTGAAGATTTAAATCATGATAATCATTTAGAAGAAACAAAATTATCTACAAATGAAAATACTCACTTCAGCTTCACATATTGGGTTTCCTGAAAAGCAGACTGTGAGACAGAATTTAGCATGCAGGGTGTTTATTAAGTGGTTCCCGTGAGGTCAACATCTATGGCGAAGAGGGAAGTTAGCAGGAATAGGGCAGGGATAGTCAAGCTGTAATGTAGACCCAACAAAGCACCAGACAACCCCCTGGCAAGCTCTGAGGTTGGGATGGCCCACATGAGTTACCTGTTGTTGGGTTGAGATGGTCGAGCATTTATATTCCTGCTTCAGTGCATCACTGGACATTGGCTGCCCCAGGAAGGAGCACAACCTTGGGCAAGGTGGCTCCCTAAGGCTGAGGGGATCCTTGAAGGGGCTTATGTAGTAAAGGGTAAACTCAGTGTACTTGGAGTACTCAAACCCCAAACTTTCCAAAGAGAGGACTGGCCTTGACCAGCTCCTTGGAGATAACCTATAAGCCTTCGGAATATCTAGCCTGATAAAAATGTTTTTATATACCTGGGGTCTTAGGACATACCAGATAGTTTATTCAAACCATGTGATTTATGATGAATGACTGTTCTTGCTCATTCCAAACAAATGGGCCATGCTTTGACTTCTGGGGATAAAAGGGGGTGGTATTATTAATTGAGTAGTTAAGGTCAGTCACAGAGGCATCCAAAGCCTACATGACTAACCTCCAATAAAAATCCTGGAGACTAAGTCTCATGTGGACTTCCTATCGGCAATACTTCATATGCACTGTCACACCTTGTTGCTGGGAGAAGGAAGAGTGTTGGTACAACCTGCAGCTCATGCTTTGTTTCTCCTGTACTTCACCCTTTTCTCCTTTTAAAATCAGTGCTTTGCTGATTTAATCTTATTAAACTGTAACCATGAGCTTTCCTGCATTCTGCGAGTCCTTCTAGCAAATCATTAATCCTAGGGATGGCCCTGGGGACCTCTGGGACAGGGCTGAACACTGAGTGCTGCCTGCTCACAGCAGTTCCAGAGCTAGGGTAACAAGTCTTTTCTGGAAGGGAGATCCAGGTGGTACATCCCAGTATCCACCTATAAAAGCTGGAAGCAAGTGAAATGTCCGTAAATAGGAAATCTATTTGGCAAGCTATAAGCTAGGAAGTGCCCAGCCAAGTTCTGCCTGGTGGAAGAAGAGTGCTTTTGGAGAATGATTCCAATATCTATCTTCGTTTGCTATTCATGTGGAGAAAAGAGTCGTCTCAGATGGGAGAGAAAATCTGAATTATTCCTAAAGAATCTCTGGCTAGCAGCTCTAGCTTACCTTTAACATTTTAGATCCTTGAAAAAATATCCATTTTGAAGGCTATAGGAATCATCTGAAACTGATTCAATGGAAAATTCAGGTGCTATTTGATTAACACTGGATACCAGAAGTAGACTGGCTAACATATAGTAAGTCGAATGTATCTTATGTACTGGAATTTGATCAAATGCAGGTGGGTATCTTCTGCAACAACAGCAAACAGTCTTTGGAAAGATGCACAGCTTTACTTGGAATACAGCATGTTTTTTTTAAAATGTACATTGCACAGCTAGGTAAGTGCAGTGTCTGCTTAAATTCCAGTGTGACATTTTGTTGTAAGTTGGGGGTGAGGGGAAATGGTTATTTGAATATAGTTTGATTGGTTTACTTGATAACTGCCAATTATTTCCTGAGGTGAGGAACAAAACTGAAATGAGAAACAGACTTGATCTGCCAGACCATGCGACCGCTCCTGGCCAACTGACTGTGAGCCTTAGTGATGTGTATCCCTGCTGGGTTGAGGTAACTCACCACGACTTGGTGTGCTACCCCTGTATCTCTCGTCCTTTGTCACAGAGACCTTCAAACCTCCATGATATAGATAACAGAGCTAGAAGCAAAAAGCAGACCAAATTCCCGAGTCCCCAACATTTGAAGAAGGGCTTCCCAAGAGAGGTGCAAGACGCACATTGGACTTCATATGAATATGAAATTAATTTCTATTGTGTGAAATCTCTGGGCTTGGGGGTTGTTTTTGTAGCACAACCTAAATTATACTGACAAACAGAGGAAGGTACAAGCAAGCAAATTCCATTTTGAAAGTAGCCAAGGACCATGAGTGGAAAATGAAGATTTGGGTTTCTTTGCACCTTGAAAAAGAGGAAAAAGCTGTCTTCTTTCTACCCCCCTGCATATATGAAGTATTAGAGTCTAACAGCTGGGCAGTTTTGAAATCTGTGAGAGATGAGTTAGCTTGAAAATGTACATATGAGCAGACTGTAAATTCACATGCAATACAGTCTGCTTTGGGAGTCAAACATATTATTTAACAAAACATTATAACTTGATTATCTCATTATACCTCAGTTTGATTATAAAACAAAAGCTAAAGTGAACACTAAGGGAAATCCTTTTATTCCAGCTCCCACTCCATTTTCATTTCTTATTTATCTTTGAAAACTTGGCCCCAAGCACAGTCCCTGATACACAGTAGGTATCAACAATCCTTGGATGACTGGATGAAAAAGGAAGGCTTAAACTCAGTTAACTTTAATCTTCCTTGTGGTTTCATTTCTAAGAGTTAATTTGAACACGAGATAGAGAATTCTTTTTTTTTTTATCTTTTTCTGAAAGGCAAGCATCTTCTTTATTTGAGAGCTTTCATGACAAATTAATTTTATTTTAAATCAATATGAATGGATGGATGATAAACTTTGGAAAGTTACACTTAGAAGTATATTGAAAACAGACAGATGCATGTGTCCCCAGATGAGAGATAATAACTATGTAAATAAAATTTGAAATAACCATTTTATAGTGTAGAAAATTTCAATATCAAGAAACACTTTGAATTCCATGTCATGGTTAATTTTTTTTCCTGAAATCTATGAACAAAAAAGGCAAAATTATAAAAAAAAGATATATTTTAAGCTGAAATTCATGAACAAGAAATTGAAAAATATAACGGGCAACGGCGTGCTGCATTTCAACATTTAAGAGGCTTTAATATCCATATTTTTCTCTGATGTGCAATTACATGAACTTATAATCCTTGGAAAAAAAGTTATTATTTTTGCTGCTAAAATTGCTTGCAATAGGAATAACAGATATGTTCAGAAATACGCCTAGATGATTATATTTGAACACGCATCATGGTAATAATTCTTATATTTGGAAATATTAGAATTAGAAATAACACAAAGTTAGTACCTTCTCTTTCTGAAAGTCTTAGGTTTTATTTTGTTTTTCCTTTTGATTAAGACTAAGTGAAAATCCACCTTTCAGTTAATGGATACTGAATTCTAGATCTGGTTGCTAGAACAAGATCCAAACAGAGATCAAAACACCAGCTGAATAATACCTATAAATTGTTAGCTTGACATCATCACCAAGAATTCTGAAGCTCAGTGTCCACACTAGATTCTCAAGGACTTGCATAAGATGCAGTTACATGTAACTCATAAGATAAAATTACTAACTATTGGGCTATGAGGATGCTTTGTTTTGCATTTAAGGAAAGTCCTTGAGTTAATGTTGAATATATCCCTAAAAAATTGGTACCTGTGAAATTAATAGAGTTGAGTGATAATTTGAATAATATTGGGCTACTTTAACCCTTGATTTGATTATTCTTATACAGGCTAAAGCAATCCAGAAATCCCAAGCAAGGGCTGTTCAGTGTGGCCACATAGAGGTTGCACAGGCTCTGGCATTCTTTTATAGTTTCAAGGGAGGGCAGAAGTCTGCACAGGGTAGGAACTGAGCCATACTTAATACGATTGAAATTTATATCATGGAACAATTCATACCAGTTACATATGAGTTACATAACCATGTGTTGCAAACTGCTCTGCTACTCTTTAGACAGTTGGAGAAAAACATCTTACAGAAAAAAAAATACCAAAATAAGGGTATAATTCATAAAACTGAGGGAGAAACACACTTTTGATGAAGAATGTGCTGTAATCCCCAACGGCTGTAAAAATGTCATAGGTAGGATTTTAAAATGGAGATGAAAGACAGGAATCGTGGTGAGATGTGCAAGCTTGAGCACCCATTCCAGCACATGAGGATCCAATGGCTTGTGTAAGTGTCGTGTGTGGGGATTCTCTTACAATCTTTCAGGAACCTAACAGTGTTGACATAGATGATGAAACATAATGCTTAAAGCTGCAGGGACGACGGTGGCCTGACTCTAGAGGGATAAAATAGAGAGAGAGAGAGAGAGAGAGAGAGAGAGAGAGAGAGAGAGAGAGAGAGAGAGACAGGAGAACACCTAGATCTAGTCTAGGTCTCAAGCTCTATCATGCATCAGCATTACCAGGAGGGTTTGTGAAAACGCAGACTGCTGGGTCCCGTCCCCAGAGGCTCTGATTTGTTAGGTTTAGGGTAGGGCTTAAGAGTCTGCATTTCTAACAAGTTCCCAGATGACAACGATGGGATCTACACTTTGAGAATAACTGCTCTAGGTGTTTTGCCCAGAAGCCAGAATGATTCATCCTATTCCCTTCTCGCTGGGCTTAAAATCCCCAGTCCTAATAATGGCTTGCAAGGGTCTGTATGGTCTGGGCCTTGGCGACCTTTCTGACATCGTCTCCTACCACTTTTCCTGTTGCTAGCGCCGTTCCAGGCTTATTGTCCTCCCTGCTGTTCCCTAAACACACCAAGCTTGTTCCCCGCTCACATCCTTTGTAACTGCTGTTCCCTAAATCCAGAATGCTCTTCCTACAAATCAGCAAATGGCTTGCTACCTCTCTTCATTCAGCTCTCTGTTCAGAGTGGCCATCCATAACTGTCCTATGTCAAAATTGCTTCCTTCTTCACAGTTCCCCTCTCATCGTATTCTATCACCTTCACTACTTAGTGTTTTCACATCACTTTCACTTGAAAGAATAATGTTTATTTGCTAATCGTCTTCTATCCTCCTAGGAATAGGGATCTCATTTGGTTCACTGCTGTATTCCCAGTGCATAAGAAAGTATCTGATACATAGCAAGCGGTCAATGCATATTTGTTAAATGAAAAGATGAATAATTGTTTGAATAAATGAATTTAAGAAATACCAACTGCAAATAAGCCAGCCTCCAAAGGCCCTGACAAAGGCAAGGGGGCAAAGGTATAAAGTTTTAAACCAAACCTAGGTCTACAAAAAAAAATCTATAAATAAGAGTATGCATTACATAAGAGAACTTGTTAGGCCAAAAGAAGGTTGAACTGTACCCACTCATAAGTGCTGACTGGTGCATATCTCTTCCCAACTCCATATTTAGCAACTTTACATTGCTGGCTTGACATCAGTCATAGTGGGAATACTTACACCAAGAGAATTGGCAAGCACTGCAATCTGGGCTTGTTTTTGTCAGAGAGCCAATTTATTAGCACACCACTGATTCTACTCATAGACAAACACATTCCATTACTCAGTCTGATAGCCTAGCCCATGGACCTGTCACCAAGACCAAGGGTGAGATGGGTTGACCACTAATTAAAGGAGCGAAAATGGGACATCTCAGCAAATTAGATTGAGATAAACTGGGAGAGTTCACCCAAATCTTGTCCCAGGGTGTCTATTCAGTGGGGCGGAATGTGCACTGTGTCCTGCAGAAGCAGTCCAAAGCTGAAACAGGCAAATGTGGGGACGCCTGCTTTTCTGTGACATCTACACTTCCCTCCTGCTCTGCATGTACGATGGGGAAACTGAGCCCATTCCTGAGTCTAGGAGTGGAATATATGACTCAGGCTCATGTTGTTTTACCCTAAAGTCAGACCCAACAATGGATTTTCAGTTATACAAGTCAATAAATCTCTCTCACTCTTACAACTAAATGAATCCTGACCACAGTGCTTTTTTCTTTTTAAGGCAGAGTATAAAATACTACAAGCCCAAGTATGAGCACAAGTAAATAAAATACATACTCAAGACCACAAGTGACAGAATGGAGTAAGTGCCAGTAAAAGTTATGTCATTATTCGTAGTTATATAAATTTATTCTTTGTGTAAACATTTGTGCTTAAATTTCAGTCCCGTTGTCTTTTCAATTAAAAAAATCCATAATATATAGGTTGTATTTAAATTTTCTTCTCTGTTTATAAACTGTTTTCCCAGACACCCAAAAGAAGATGTCTAAGATAAACCCACAAATTAACGGGGAATTAAAATGGCAGAGCTGACTTAAATACCACATATTTAAAGAAAGACCAGAAAAAAAATCTCTCGTAACAACGATTGCCATAGCACATTAATTATAAGGCTTCAGATAGATTTTTGTAACTCAAACATGAAAATTTTAAATTACCTACCCATTTGGGCTTTTTTTTTAGTTATTAATGTCTCCAACAGAGACGTTAAGTTGACCTTTAAGTTTGAATCAGTTCAGAAAAATGGCCAAATGCACACTTGATCTCTTCTATAAGGAACCTGTTTTAGTCACAATATAATTTTATCTTTTAGAGGTGCTCTATACCAGCCTGATGAGGCATGTACATTTTTTTAAAAAAAAAAAACAAGCCAAGAAATAATAGAACAAGGAACACGGGCAGTTACTTGTTTTAATTGTGAGTTTAGTACTCTGTTTTGTTTTACTGCCCATTTTGGTGGAAATAGGCACTTCTTCCTTCCCAGTTTTCCTTGTGGTAAAGCAGGAAACTAAAATCTGAAACCGGAGCCCTGGGCCTCTCATGTCCTGCCTGCTGACTGCTTTTGCATGCAACTCCCGTCCTGGCCCTCAAACAGCTCTCTCTTCAATCTCCAGAGCCTTCCCTGGGCCTCAGCTCTGATGAAGAATCTGAATTTTACTGAGCATTTTGCAGGGAACACAGAAGAGTAGGTTTACCTAGCACAACCTATAGCATTTCACTAAAAATGGCCAGAGAACTTTCTCCAAGATCATCTCCTTAGCCCACAGTCTTTGGGCTTTTCCAAGCTTCCCCACCTCCTCCCTTCTTGACATTCCTGCCTCTGTTCTGTTGTCCTAAATTTCAAGACTCTAGGAGGCACAAACCAGTCAAAGGATTCCGCATGCTCCTTTGGGTATTATAATGCAGTGCTCATAGATTATTTAGATATTAGCTGCTCTTCTTGGTAATCTTGTTCCATTCTTTCCAGGCATTTAACCTGTCCTTTTAATCTGGCCAGGGCCCATCAAAATGCCTACCCTGTTTCTGCTTTACAAAATAAACACAAAACCAAAAAAAAAAAAAAGAAGACAGAACTTTAACCTGCTATTCCTCAGCAACCATGAACCTGTATGATGCCTCCCCTTTTACAGACAAACATCACGAGAGCTATGTCTACAAAGACTATGTCCATTCCCACCTCGGCCCACTGCAATCTGCTTTCTGTCCACACCACACCACTGCACCTGCTCTCACCAAGTCTAAAATGTCTAAATCAAATGTGCATGTGTGAATCCTAACACACATTAGAATATTAGAGACTGGGAGGAAACTTTAAGTACAGAAACTTCTTTAATTTTAGTCAATAAAAATTTTAAAAACAGGCATTGGGGGAACAAAATGACTAGAGGTGTTTAAAATTAACAAGAGATTTAAATCAACACTGTATATCACCATTCAACTTGCATTGGTCACGTCTGTGTCAGTCTGGCCTTGCTTTCTATCATAGCTGGAAACTGCTCTCTCTGCAGCTGGGAAATTGAAACATGGACTGTTGCTGGGGCCACACCATTTATGACAACACAAACACACATTTTTACATGATTTTAATCACAGTGTATGTCCAATGATGTCTCTAGGCTAGTTTATTTAGCATTACTTTGTAGGCATTTTCTATGTTGCCCAGTAGCATCTATAATTACCATTTTAATGGCTGCATAATATTCTACTGAGTGGACAGGTCATGATCCCCTGAACCACTGCCATATTACCAGGCAACTAGGTTGCTTCCAATTTTTGCTACCATAAATTGCCCTGCGAATAGCTTTTTCCCTGGCTTGGATTAATTCCTTATGATAATTTCTCCCACATTAGATTACTGGATTAAAGAGTATGAGTCATTTTTAAGAGCTTTCATGTGCATTTTCAATTCCTGCCAAAATGACCGTGCCAGTCTGCCATCTGAAATGTGTGACAGGCCTTCCTAACACACCCATGAGAACCGACCGATACACTGCACTGAGAACAGTGTGGAACTCTGGATGAATAAGCAGTGGTAAGAGCTCAGAGTACAGGATATTTTGTTGGATTATAGGTCTGAAAGAGTTCTCTTTGATGGAGGCTTTACACCTACTCTCTGTCTGATTTCTCCCTGAGCAGCCTTTGCCTGGAAACCATTTAAAGAGTCATTAATGAGGGTCTCTGCTGCAGATGGGGTATCAGCTTTCCTATGAGCCAAACCTCGGGGACCTTGGGAAAAGGCCCTCCACGTCTGTGCCCAGCACAAGCACCACGGGCATGATTCTCCCCCAGCAGGAGCCAGATAAAGCCTGAGTGTAGCTCTTTCCAGCAGACATAGAGAACTTGTACACGGCTTGAATGAGCCATTTATGACAGATGTTCCCTTGAAAAGAACTGAAAGCAGTTAAAGCAAGCAGCCACAGGGACCAAAAACGGCAAAGAGAGGCAAGGCAAGGTTAAAGAGGCGTAGGATGATGCCCAGGTAAGAACTGGTATCTGCAAAAGGGGTGACACTTGGATTCTGGAGCCCCAGGTTCCAATCCCAGCTCTACCTTAACTAACTATGTAACTTTATATTATTGACTTTTCACCCTTTTGAGCTCCTTCTTATCCAAAGGGACCCAGATATATGCCTCCCAGGCTAGTGTGGAGCTCAGAAGGCTGAACAACTGAGCTTGCCTTGGAAGATCCTAGGATCCACAAGGGTAGCAAATCAGACTCTGCACCTAGACTGTCTATACCAACTGTGCTCCTGCACAAACCACATTAAACACATCCAGGAGGTCGGTCTGGGGAGACAAGCAAGTACAAAGGGGCCTATGTCTCTGCAACGATGCCACTGAGAAGAGGACCCATGTATGCCTTGAGGCTCTACATTGCAGAATTAAAGTTATGAGGCCAAAGCTGGAGGGCCTCAGTTGTGGGCTTAGAACCAAAACTTTCTGCCCATGTCAGGGCTGTTTCTTCCACATCGTGCCCTGTGAATAACCTCAAAGTACTTTCTGAATTATTTTCCAACCCTTAGAGAAAGGTCTGACCCTTACATGTTATATGACCTTGGGAGAATTATTGACCTCCCTGAGTCTCAGTGATCTATTTGCTAAATGGGGATAAAAATGCCTACACTGGGAGTAAGACAAGATATTGGTAATAATCATGATGATGACAACAACAAAAATAACAATGTGAACATTTGTTGAGTTAATACAACATGCTGGCACTAAGCTAAACTAAAGGCTGTACATACATTTCCCATTTAATCTGCATGACAGCCTCCTGGGGTAGAAACATTAAATACCCATCATCAATGAGGTGCCCAGTGAATGGTAACTAGTATCATGCTCTTTAATAGCAATAATTCCCAAGGAAGAATAACCCAATTAGTGGGAGAACAGGATTGTCAAAATGAGTGTTGCCTCAAGGATTAGGGCTCCTCTGGGAAGTTTATTTAAAAAACCAGAGTGATATTGATTGTGTTAATGACTACATTCAGTACTCCCTTGTATCTATGCTATCTGACCTGTAATTGAGTAGTTTCTACCCACTTTTACTCTGAGCTTAGTCACACAACTTGTTTTGGGCAATGGGACAATAGAAAACTGTGGGAGGCTTGAAAAAGTGTTTATACATGTCTGCTTCCTCTCTTGGACCCCTGCTCCTGCCACGAGAACAAGCCCTAAACCCAGGTTAGTTTGCTGGACCATGTCAGACCATATGGAACGAAGTAGAGTCACCCAGCTGAGAACATCCTAGATCCTCCAGCTGCAGCTCACCTGCCAGCTGATCCAAGACATACATCAGCCAGGCCTGGCCCAGGCAGTAGAGCCTTCCAGACAAACCACAGACCCATGTGCAAAATTAAATGTTTGGTGTGTGCTAGTGAGGTTTTATGGGTTTTGTTACATAGCATTATTATGGTGGTAGCTGACTGATACAACCAGTCCCATTCCCTCACAGACACAATCTCTTCATACACACTGATAACACCTAGTGAATAAGCATTTTTCCAAAATTTTACATGGATTCCATCATTTATGCCTTACAAAAAAACCTATGAGGTACATGCTATTATTATCTTTACTTTAAAGATGAAAAAATAAGGTGCAAAGAATTTAAATACCTTGCCCAAGCTCAGTTAGTAAGGAATAGAGACAGGATTTGAAGCTGGGCAGTTTGGGCTTCAAAGCCACCATCCCTAACCACTACACACTGCCTCGTGTTCCCTATAAGCTGCTCTGTAGGAGTGGCTGAAACCCTTTCCTTACCTGGGCACAATGTCTCCCCGGACTTCCCTTTTCCGCCAGGCCAAGCATTGTGAACCAACAGGTGGCTGCCTTCTGCTCTGAGCTTACAGCTCTGTGTCTTTCTTTGCAAAGTACTTGGGGAAAAGGGAACACCCTCAGGAAAGAAAGCTTCCCAAGACTTAAGGGTTTAGTGGCTGAGAGTGCTGAGTGCTCTTCGTGAGTGCTCTTAAACCCCTGGCTGTGTGAGGGCTCTGAGGAGCTGGCAGGGAACAGGGGGAGCCCTGATTGTACTCTTGCCGCTTCTCAGTAAAGCTCCAACAACCCAAGACTGAGGCTTCAGCTGGCTGAGCAGGTTAAAGATTTTTACAGCTTGTTTTTGTCCAGGTCCCATCATCTATGTCATCTAGACCTCTGTGACAGCCTCTTCTGGAGCTCTGCAGCCTCTGGGCTCACCTTTTCTAATCTACCTTACACCCCAAGCCAGAGAATCTTCCCAAAATACACGTCAGAACATGTCACTCTCTGCCTAAAACCCTGCAATGTGTCCCTGAGTTGAAACGCCTGAATGCGGCACTCAGGCCCCCTCTCCATTTGTCAGCACAGCCTTCCAGACCTCCGGCACTGATCGCCTTGTTCCCAGAGGAGAGCACGAATTTTCCCTTTGTCTGTGTTCATGCTCCTCTCCCTGGTCTAAATGTTCTTTTGTCACCACATTAGGCTCTTCCCTGTGCGGGGAGTCTTCAGGCGCAGGTACGGGGACAGGGCTGTAGAATGGAATGGAGACTGGGCTGTGTTGCATGGGGGCCCATGTCCTGGGTCTGCCTCTCCTCTGACCATGAGCCCTCAAAGTCCAGAGACTCAGCAAAGTGGTCTCCGGTGCACCCCTAGAGCCTGGCCCCAAGCACAGTCAAGGAACATTATTTCACACACATTAAAGTAAAGACCTGGGATAATGGTCACTGATTCATTTACACTTAATCACAGCACTTAGTCCTTAATCAGTAACTTATATCCGTATGTGCTTCACAGACTACTAAGTATGTGCTCATCCATTTCTCATTTGAGGTCCAGTAAAAGCCTTGCCATCACTCCCATTAAACAGAGGAGGAAATCAAGACCTGGCCAAGTTCAGAACCTTGCTAGGTCAATCATAAGTAAAAGCCAAGTTTCATGTGACGGTGTCCTTAGTTTCTTACCCCAAGTTAATAAGTCTGTAGCTTCTCCTTGACCATGCAATTTGTCATGCAGAGTTTACTGCACTGTAGAAAGTGGCAACAAATCCCTTATACCAAAAAGTCCCTATTTGGAGGACTACTAGGGAGCCAAGGAAACAGAGTGTGACAAAGACTGCCAGGGACCTACCTTCAGCCTGGAGGTCACAGGTAGCCTGCTTCATGGGTGTCTCTTCCTGGGGAGGGAGAGGGGTTCTCCCTGGGCGAATATGCTTGACCTTGGGTCATAAAGAAGTGTTAAGGGGTTAGCTGTCTTAGAGCAACCCTCACCCAACATGGGATGGGAATGGGTGGATGAACAAATACCTTAACTTTCTGAGGTGTTTGTCCAGCAGGGTCTCCAGTGGGATAAACTCCAGTTGGCCACAGTGGTAACTCACTCACTAACATGTCCTTCACTGGCCTTTATTCTCTTCCCTCTCTCCTTCCCCATTTCTTCCCTGTGTTTTCTGAGGTCTCCCAAGGAAGTGACTTACACCCACATCAGGGTCTGTTGTTGAGGAAACCCAAAATAAGACGTGGAGAGATGGGTTTCCTAACAAGAAGGAAATCCAGGCTGAGAAATGCCACCGGGAGTCAGAGTAAGAATAGGCAGTTAGAACAGAGATCAGGTCACTGGGGTCTCTGGGAGTAGAGCAAAGTCATCTGGCAGAAAATAGTACCTGACTGCCACTCGCACCATACATATGTTTCAGAGGTGGTGTATATTTGTGTGTGTTGCAGTGTGTGTATGTGGGGGGCGGGAGAGGAGAAAGAGAAAGAGAGAGAGAGAGAGAGAGAGATAGGGAGAGAGTAAATATCTTGGTAATTGGTAACCAAGCCAAAAAATTGCAGTAATGAAAACCAGTGAATCTTACAGAAATGTGCTGGAGATGCTTGAGTTACTTTCCTTGTAAGGCTATTCTGAGAAGTGGATGGAAAGCATCCAGGTGAAGCACCTGACGCTGTGTCTGGCACATAGTGAACACACAACAAGAATTGTCAATTATTGCAGTGGACACTGCAGCACGCCTCCTAGGTCCTCCTGACCTGGCCATTATATCCGTCCCATTGGCGGTGATCCCAGGCGTCTAAGGGATCACAGCATCTCACACCCACCCTTCCCCACCTCCAGGAAGCACCCTCAGCTAATGGGAGTTGCCTTGCCCAGCAAGTACCGTCCTTCCACAGGTGGTCCACAACCAACAGCAGACTGACAGAGGCTACCCAAAGCTGGCCCCTTGCTGACTGTATGTGGAGGGGCAAATCTGCAATTGCTTTATAGCCCATGGACTCAATCCAGCCCTCCATTTGCTTTTGTGAATAGTTACTGGAGCACAGCCACACCCATTCCTCTCTGATTGTCAGTGGCTGCTTCCCTGCCACAACAGCAGTTGTGGAGTAGCAACAGAGGCTATCTGGTCTATAAGACCTAAAGTGTTTACTCCTGATCCTTTATGGAAGAAGTTTGCTTACCCTGCTCTAGAGCTGCTCTGTCTAACACGGTAGCCATTAGCCATCATGTGAGTATTTAAATTTAAATGCATTAAAATTAAATGAAATTAATATTTTGGTTCCTCAGCCACACTAACCATGTTTTGGGCACTCTGTAGCCGCACATGGCTGGTGGCTCTCCTAACAGACAGCACAGATACAGAATACTGCCATTATCACAAAAGGTTCTGTTGGACAGCACTGCTCTAGAGCCTTCAGCTTGTGGATTGGGACAAGGGTAGACTCAGCCTGATGACATTCTCACTCAACCCTTCCCCTTCCCTCCCTTTGATAGGTTCCTCCCTCAATAAATCACATGTGCCTGCACCCCTATCTCAGACATTGCTTCCAGGGGACCCACGCTAAGACAGTTATTGATATGTGTGTACTGCACCCACAAGTTCATATCTTTGTGTCTCATGATGCGGCTGTGAGCTACTAACACACAGGGGAGAACATCGGGTTCACCCCTAAATCTGCAGTCCCTATCACAGAACAATAATTCCATAAATACAAAATGAATGAATGAATGGATAAGGTAAATGAATGGCCCCCTCACATTCTGTACACCTGGTGTCCACTCAACAGCCCAGAGCTCCTCTGACCCATCCCCACTGCAGATACCAGGCTCGATTTCTCAGCCACTCAGCCTTGCCCAGAAGTCCAGCTGTGACAGCTAATAGATGAAACCATTCAATTTGCGAGTTCCCCTGAGTCTCTGCCGTAAAATAACCAGATCTCCAGGATGCCCCACACATAGGTCTCAGCACTCAGCCCCATGACCTGGCCTCCACAGACACTGCATCTCACATTCCACCCTTGCTGCCTCTGAAACACGGGAATGGAAGACACAAGGACAGAGGACACGTCTGTACCTCTGTGAACCCGCTAACAAGAACTGTGTCTGTGACACCAGCTGATGCTCATTAAGACAAGGCCCTTGTGGCCAGTTCCTCTCCGATCTAAGTATTGAGAGAAAAGGCTGGCTATCTAGACTTCTGCTTTCATTATAAGATGCTACAAATCACATCTGAAGTGGTCAGGGTAAAAAGAAATCATTAAGTAATAACAAAGGCAGAAGTTTTTCCTCTGAAATAAGCTTCATAGAAAATTTCTGGTCTGGCTGCCCACTTAACATGGCAACCCACAACACGTGGAGGACAGTGTGGACATGGCCCTGCAGTGGCTCTTTCCTCACAGTCTAGCTGGGAACACGCTCCCCTGCAGCTCTGGGGAAACGGCTCACCCTGAGGCTCTCTGGGGTTCTCACAGTGCTCTTCCAAAGTCCCTGTTGTTTAGTTTGCTGGGCTCTTGGCAGCCATATTGCAAACAGAGGTATCCAGCGAAAACCTGGCTCTGTAAGAGCAGACTCCTCCACCACTTCAGTCAGGGCATCCTTCCCGAAGGCATTTTATTAATAGAGAAATGTGTCGGGGTGGTTTGTCCTTATTCTACACCACCCTGCGAGCTCTTTAAGGCTTCTTTTGCCCTCCCAGCTGACCAAGCCTGGCAGAGAGAGAGAAGACCTCCCAGGAACATAGCATCAGCAGCCTTGCATCTCTCAAAGAGCTTGCTGAGTCCAGGACTGGAGCAGGCAGGCAGCCACTACGGTGAGGAGGAGAAACAGCAGGTCCTGTCATTAGGTGAGAATCTGCCCGCATGAAGAGTCACCCTGGGCCTCTGAGGGCAGCTAAAAGACAGCCCAAGAAGGCCACTGCAGCCGCAATCCCATGCCTGTGCCAAGTCCCCTGAGTGTCTAAGGCCACTGTATCGGGTGACTCCAGGGCACACGGTTCACATGGAAGTCTGTGTAAATGATGTCTTGGGTAACTGAGCAAGACCACAGCCCTGCAGGAGGGCACACGCCTCACTGGCCATGCAGAACACTCATCTCCCTCTTTGTTCACCATAACTGGGGTGATCTGACTTCGGAATCACTCGCTTTATGTTCTCACCATGTCCTACAAACTGAGTTCGTTGAGGCACACACTTACCTGCTGAAAGTCCTTCTCTATAGAAGCATCCAAGATTCCTCAGAGTCAAAAAGATACGACTGCTGGTTAAGACAGTAACTCCCCAGTCCCTTAGGATCATATGAAGGTCCTAAAAGAGCCCATGGGTGATGCTTCCATTTACTGCAAAGTGTTTGTTGGTTGAGAGCGGAATACCCCTCCCTCAATTTCCCTCTCAAGTTCGGAAAGACGATCCCTCTGCAGTTAGCATGAGAACCTCTTTGCTGTCGCATAAAAAGGCTACAGCACAGGGCCAATCAGAGTCTTGCCCCAGCTGCTGGTTGCGGTCTCAGGTCTTCACCACTCAGACCCCCGGAAGCCAAGGAGGGCAATTAGGGGCTCTCTCCAACTGCCCCACCCCAACCCCTTGGAAAGAGCTTCCCTAGAAGCCATGCCCACAGTTCTGGCTTACATCTCATTGCCTGAAACTTGGCCACGTGACCACACTCAGTTGAAAGTGATTCTGGGAAGGGTAGTCTTTGTTCACATCCTTGTCAGAATAAAATCTGACCTCAGTAAGTGAGAAGGTACAAACAGCAGTCTCTTCCACTCAGCTCCTTTTTTTTTTTTATAGGTGTTAGAGAAGCACAGAGGAATTAAGAAACTTGCCCAAATAAACAGGAGAACCAGGATTTGGAATCCAGGTTTTCCCAACCAACATCCAATAACCTACCCACTGCTTCCCTGATACCAGACCTCCTGAACCACTGAGGCTTTTAGAGAAATCGCTGCCAGGCGCTTTAGCAAGGCAGTATCTCCCTCCCTCAATCAATCGCACAAACACACACCCCTCCGTCTTCCAGCCTCATCAGGATCACTTCAGTTTCAAAAATAAATCTGTCACCTCCATCAATCATGAAAAACAATTGGTCATTTGGCTGCAGGGGAGGGAGCCTTGTCAAAGCAGGGATTGGACTAGGTTGGAATTGACCCCTGGATTCATTCCAACCTTCACCTTGACAGTTCCAGGCAGACACAGGCACGCAGGCCAGGGCTGTTGAAAGACTCAGGATACGCAAGCACCATTCTCTTATTCTCTGCTGCTTGCGTTTCTGCCTTGGCTCTGCGGTGACAATAAAGTGGAGGTCATCTCCCAAGCTGCTCTGAGATCCCTGAGAATATTTATGCAAAGATAAGGCAGAAGAGAAAAACCAATTTCCTTCCAATATTTTAAGCTTCTCAGGAAAACAACTACAGTGGGGAAAATATTCATCTCTGCCATTGTGGCAAAGAGTGACAAGGATGAAAAGCAAATGCAGTTGGGTCTCACATGTGCACAGGGAGAAAATAACACAATTAAGAAGCCCCAGTGATGCTCAAATTCTTGCGGAAGTGTGCAGACCTCCGTTTCTCTGGTGAAGCTCCCCAGAAAGGCCCCCAAAAGACACTAAAGGCTACTTTATTCACTCACTTGCCAAATGGATTCTTTTACATGTGCAACTAAATGGCTCTTACATCTGGATAGTGTTAGATTATAAAGGATTTTACAAGCAAAAAAACACTTTGATAAGAAAAATGGGTTTGGTATGTATTATTGCGAGAGATTAGGGTAAACGCCTTTACAGAGAGGAAGTCTGAGAGGGATAATGTTGCATGTGACAACAAACATACATTAAACTGGATCAAATAGGGATTAATGGACACGGCCAAACGTCACTGCCTGCCAGAGCCAGAGATAAGAAAACATGGGCATACGATATTGATTTCTAACATCAGAATCAATTAACATGTGTTTACCTTCTACGCGCCACCAACTGTGGTAGGTATTTTCACAAATGTTATCCATTTAGTCTCTCTTTCCAGTGTATAAGGTACTCAAATTTCATTCCCATTTCAGAAATGAGCAGGCAGAGGCTCAAATGGATTAAGCAAAAGTCACCCAGGGACAGAGACAAGGGCAGGTCTGGAATCCACTTGCTGCCACTACAAGCCCAGTGAGGTTTCTCTGCTCCAAAGAGCAACTCCTTTTCAAGAACACTACAGACGATATTCCAGTGAGGTGATGTTGCTGAGTAGGGACACCAGAGGCTTAATCCAAGGTTCAGAGTTTGGCAATGTCACTCATTAGCTCTGTGACAGTGGGCGAGTGACTTCCTTCTCTGAGCTTCTTCTTTCTCTAGTTGCTATTAATATTTAATTAAAGAATGTAGGTAAAATAACCTGTCATGTATTCTGTTTCTATTCTATTCAAATGACAAAAACAGCCTATTATGAAATCAAGATACCTGGAGAGACTCCTTCAGGGGCAATTATCTGCTCTGAATCCACATGGTGAGACCACTTAGCCCTTCGTTAATTCAACAGAACCTCCCTGAGCACTTGCTCAGTGACAGGCTCTGCTGGGCACTAGGATATCAGTGCTTTGAAGACACAGTGTTCCCTGCCTTCAGGAATGTGCTGAGGGACAGTGCACAGAGCCGGGGTGGTCAGTGATTCTCCAGCCTGTGTCTGGTGATGGCCACCGTGACTCCCAGGATTTGCTCTGCCACTGGGGGCTCATTCCCTGTTTTCTCTTGGAACATCACTCTCCCCTCCACTCATCTTTCCCAGGACTCCTAGAAACTTCCATCCAGTGCTATCAGAACCAATCCTACTCACCTTCGTCTCTGCTGGGAGGCCACAGGGGACTTTGATGCCTATAGTGCCTCTGATAATGGCCCAAGTCAGGGGCCTGATCACTTGCCAAGGGTGGTTCCCACCTTTGTGTCGCCTCCCACCTTTGTGCCCCATCACTTAGTGCAGATTTCCTGAGCAGCGTGCCCTTCCATTCACATGAGGGGCATGTGGTCGAATGATCGGAATGAATCTGGTCCTACCCCTGAGGATCCCATAAAAGACAAGTTCCCCGGCATTCCCCTCCTCCGTGATAACTCCCAGGACCAACCAGTCCTGCCCAGTTCACAGCACTGGCGGCTGTTACGTGCTGGGAACCCGGCAGATAAATAAGGCTAACACATAATCAGCCTCGTGGGGCTTACAGCCTATCAAGGGCAGCATCAAATATTACAGAATCGAATGATAAGAAGAAGAATAAAAGGTGGATAGTCCTGTAATCAGCAGGTGCAAATGCAGGGCAGGAGGCGCTGACCAGGGGGAGGCTGGAGGTCAAGGAGCTGGGGAAGCCCAAGGCTGCGTCTGGTCTTCACAGGCCAGGCCAGTTCTGGAGTTCTCCCCCACAGCACAGTAAGATGCACCTACATTCAACCTCCAGTGTTAATTGGAGTTTCTGTCATAAAATCAATTTGAGATATTTAAAAAACCGTTTTACTTTCAATATTATTTGGTTCCCAACAACATCACAGTTTATTGTTGCCTATGCTTTCTCCAATCACTTTCTTCCTTTGGGAATTCTTGAACTGCAAGGAAACCTAAACTATAGGTTATGGATAAGTGTAATGGAATTTTTTGAACAGTAAATTTGACTATATATATAAAGACATGTAGATATATTTTATAGACAATTAATGCTTGTTAGCTTCAATTACACATTTCCCTTTTATCCATTGGAGCCAATACATTCCTTTTCTAGGCCTTAAAACATTTCTATAAGCCCTGAAATGTCCTGGCCATAGAATCTAATGAGGAAAGGGAGCCCAGAAAGGGAGCAGGATGGGACATGGGGAGGCTGGAGATGCTCTTGAATTGCTCCAAGTGGCTGGAAAGGTAGGAAGGCCGCCTGTCTGGGCAGTAGGAGCCACGGAAGTGGTGTAAACTGGGGAAGAAATAGATCCGGGTTTGTGTTGGGATGGCCACCCTGGCTGTCCCATGGAGGATGGACGTCAGCAAGGACATGGAGTACGTATGTGTGTGTAGTGGGGGGAAGGACTGTGACTAGGAAAGGGAGGAGATGGCTGGTAGAAAGACCCAGGAGAGATGTGAGACAGCCCTCCCCAGCACAGTGAGCGTAAGGACCAGGAAAACAAACACCTTCCCAGGCAGGCAGGTGGGGATGTAGGGAGGGCCTGAGTTCTTACTGCAGAAAAGCCACAGGGAAACAGGAGAGCAGCTCCGACCACAGGTGAGAACGTCCCACAGCGGACACCCAGGGCCACTCTTCCCCTGGGAATCCATCCACTCATTGAGGGCGTGAAGCTATTCAGGCCAAAGGAGTTCTACGGAGACAGGGTGTGGACAAGTAAAAGAGTGTATCTTTATGGACAGCACCAGGTCCAACACACCCAGTCAACACCAGCTCCCCAGATTCACTGTTTTTCCTGGGTACCTATTACTTTCTGGCCACTCTAAATGACTCTTTACACATATCTGTTCACTTGAGCCTCACAATACCCACTGTGATGGGCATGCTTATTCTAAATTTATAGACTAGGAACTGGAGGTCCAGAGAAGTTTAGTAACTTGCCTAAGGTCACACAGCTGGTAGGTAGTGAGATGAGAGTCTGAATACAGAAGGTCACACTCTCCTTAAAATACCTTGTCGCTTTCCAAAGCCCACTGACATCAGGGCAAGAACATTACTATTACTGGCACTAAACAAAGATTTGTAGATGATATCTTATTGCACTAATGTTCTATGCATTTAAATTCATTTTCTCCTTTAGCGATCATGAGACTTGCTTCAGCATGGCAATCCAATGGATGCATTAATGTCATTGTGTATTGGATCCTAGTAGCAAGGGGGTGTGTAAATGTCCCTTCTACCCTGAGAAGGACCATTGAAATGGACCCAAAATGGAGAGATACAGAAGTAGCAAAATGAAATTACATTTAAAAATACAACATGGTCTACTGGAAAAGAAAAAAATAATAATAATCTGCCTTAGAAATTTGCCCAGTCTCATATTTACTCCTAGGTAATGGATGTGAAATAGAATGTAAGACTTTAATGAATTGTGGCAGCAAAGACCATGTCTATGGTTGGAAGAGTAAAATTGGAGAAGAAGGGGCAGATCTAAGGGATAAAGGGAACAAATGCAATTTTATGGCTGATTGGCTGTCAGGGTAGCGACAGAGACGGAAGGATTCCAAAGGACTTCTAGATTTCTGATAGGACTAACAGGACACTGTTTACCAAACAGAGCTGGATCATTTTCAGCATCGACCTCTAGGGTTGAGGTGGGTATAAGACAAGTAGAAAAAGCTGCTGGGTGTGTAGACCTGGACCTCAGAAGAGATGGGGATATGTCCATGTCTTGCCAAAGCCATGGAACAGCTAAGGTATCTTGAGAGAGTTTGTGCAACGAAGAGAGAATTGGACAGTCTTAAGAAATACCATCACGTGTAGAAATCAGAGATGAGAAAGAGTGAACATATGATTCTAGAAGCAAGTCCTCAATGTACATGAGCTGGATGGGGTTTTTATTTTATGTATTTTATTTATTTTATTTCAGAATATTAGGGGGGTATAAACATTTCGGTTATACATAATGTCTTTGCCTTGCCCAAGCCAGGGCTACAAGCTTGTCCTTCCCCCATACAGTGTGTACCGTATCCATTAGTTGTGAGTTTACCCACCATCCCCCTCCCATCTGACAGGCACTTGATGAATATTACTTTCATGTAAGCATCTTAATATTGATCAGTTAGTAACAATTTGATGGCGAGTATATGTCATGCTTGTTTTTCCATTCTTGTGATACTTCACTTCAAAGGATGGGCTCAAGCTCTATCTAGGATAATATAAGAGGTATTAGGTCACCATTGTTTTTGGTAGTTGAGTAGAACTCCATAGTATACATATACCAACCACATTTTATTAATCCACTCATGTATTGATGGACAGTTGGGTTGTTTCCACATCTTTGCAATTGTGAATTGTGCTGCCATAAACATTCAGGTGCAGATGTCTTTATCATAGGACGTCTTTTTTTCCTTTGGGTAGATGCCTAGTAGTGGGATTGCTAGATCAAATGGTATTTCTATATTTAGCTCTTTGAGATATCTCCAAATTACTTTCTGCAGGGGTTGTACTAATTTGCAGTCCCACCAGCAGTGTAAAAGTGTACCTATTTCTCCACACCCACACCAGCATTTGTTGTTTGGGGACTTTTTGATAAAGACCATTCTCATTGGAGTTAGGTGATATCAAATTGTGGTTTTGATTTGCATCTCCCTGATGATTAGAGGTGTTGAGCTCTTTTTTATATGTTTGCTGGCCATTCATTATTCTGTCTTCTTTTGAAAAGTTTGGTTCACGTCCTTTGCCCACTTTTTTTTTTTTTTTTGATGGTGCTGTTCAATTCTTTTCTTGTTAATTTTCTTAAGTTCTATATAGATTTTTGTTATCATCTCTTTATCAGATGTGTAGCATGCAAATATTTTCTCCCATTCTATAGGTTGTCTATTTGCTCTAATGATAATTTCTTTGGCTGTGCAGAAGCCTTTTAATTTGATCAGGTCTAATTTATTTATTTTTGTTGCTACTGTAATTGATTTGGGGGTATTCTTCATAAATTCTTTGCCTAGGCTGATGTCTGTAAGAGTTTCCCCAACATTTTCTTGTAGAATTCTTAAGGTTTCACACCTTAGGTTTAAGTCTGTTACCCATCGAAACTGGATAACCACATGCAGAAGAGCTTTTATTTTAAAAGCAAAGCTGAAATGCAGCCCACAGGAAGGTAAAGATGGAGAGTTCCTCTATTGGCCCAGGTAAGATGGGATTTGCCTTGGGAATGGAGGCATGGTCATGCCTTAAGAGGAAGAAAACCTGAGGCAAGACAGGAATGCCTTAAGGAAAACAGAGAGATGGATGTGGGAGGGGAAATGTCAGGTGCTAAAAATTCAGAGCCTGCCTAAGCCGGGCCTAAAGGAAAGATAAGAACCTGCAAATATTTGACATGTGTTAATGCCAACAAGGGAGAGAATCGATTTTGCTCCAAATAGGAGGCTGTGACTTGTAAGTAGCGATAACAAATAAAAGCCACTGGTTATCAGTTCCAAACACCAAAGTACTTGTTTGCAGAGTTATTGTCTCAGGAAAAGGGAAGAATAAAGGGAGAATGTAGACTTGTAATAGCTATAAATGGGCATGTCCAAATAACCAAAGCTGCTCATCCATTGTTGAGGGCAGGTGTAAATTGATGCAATTTTTGGAGAATTGTCTCAAAAATCTTGCAAATGTTTGCTGATCCAGTAAAGACACTTCTAGGAATTTATTCTAGGAAAAATACTGGGTATGTACATATATATTAGTATCTATCAGCATATTAATTACAATTTTTAAAAAACATTAGAAAAGACCTAAATATCCAGAAATCAAAAGTAGGATAAAATCCATTATACATCCATATAACAGCATATTAAGACTTTAATCAAAACAGTATTTCCATTTTGTCACCGTTTTTCAGCTATCCTTGCCACACCAGCTTGCCTGCTTGTATTCCTTAATAGCTGTTAATACCAAGGCATCAGTGACCATCATGTAGCGAAATCCAAGGGGACCTTTTTGAGCACATCTTAATCTTTCCAACAGCTGACAACTTCCTCCATCCTCAGTCTTGTTGTTGACCTGAAGGCATTACTTCTTCTTGGCTTTCCTCCTGCCTCTAGTTCTTCACGGTCTTTTTTGCGGGCTGTCTCTTTGCAACCTAACCTCATGGTGTTGGCACTCCTCAGGGCTGGTTCCTCTTGTCTCTCCACACACTCTCTCAAGGTTGATCACATTATTACCGTGGCTCTGTGGGGAACAATCTCTGCTTCAATGGAAAACTATGCATTGTCTACAGCACATGCTTTCTTGTTTTCTAACTCTATAGGAGCTATTTTACAGCTCTGGAAGTTGCAGCTATGTGATAGCAATGCAGAATAATTCTTACCTATAGACATTCAAATGGTTCTGTCTGGGGGAGGGACAACCTTACCCAATCCCAAAGAAAAAGGTCAGTTTTGCTTCCACTTGCATGTTCATTTCAGTATTCCTGATCAATAAATGTCTCTGATCTTTGGATGTTCCTCTGTACTGGTTGTAACACTTCATCAGTTTTCTTCACTCTGAATTAAATACAATCATGTGCATTTTTCATCTATATGAGGGTTATGGTTTTACCTTTTCTTGGAAACTATGTTTTATTCAGTTTTAAGTGATATCTAAGCCAAAGAACCCAAACGTATGTCTCCATCCCTGACCAGCCCCTCTACCTTACTGAATGCTGTGTGTGTGTGTGTATATACAGTTGATTCCAGTTATTGAAAGTTATATTCTATAAAGTCACACTGAACTAATGAAAACTGAATGAACCTTTGCTCCTAGGGGAAATACAAGGTGAGGTTCCTATGAGCCTCTGGTCACAACATTCCTGTCAACTGATTAATATGTAACCTTGTTTATGTGTGTTTCTTTTTACAGACATCTTACTTAATATACACTGTTGATTCATTAACATTGAACTCAGAATCAGCAGCACTGTAACTCATCCCTGAACATAGCTCATGTAATGTCCCTATTTTCTTCATAAGGCACATCACAGCCTTCTTGTGCTTAGGAACATCGGACAACACTTCAGCGTTACACCTGGGGGCTATTTTAAACAACAAAGTCACCAAAAGAAGGCACAGAAATGTGAAAAACATGATACTAAATAGAGCATAAAAAGGACACTTATTTATGGTAAGAAAGTTGAGACAAGAAGACAGAGCATATCACCTTGTTTGACCTCAGCGGGAAATACATGCATTGGGCAACGCAAATTTTTCACTGCTCTATGCACATCTATGAATGACAGAGAAAGCACTGTGAGTATTAATCTTGGTGTTACAAATACATTTTAGTAAGTGAATTTGCAGATATGAAATCTTCAAATAGTAAAAATCGATTGTATTTTTGTATCTACAGTAAATGTAATACATATCTTTCCCATTAGTATTCAGGATCCATAACAACTAATACCATGTCATTTTATTCATCATGCTACATACCTTAATACCAAATTACATACCTAGCGCATAGAGTAATTCAATATTCATTTGTATTTATTGAAGTCAATAAAACTTAAGTACATGGGAAAATATTCATTCTATACTATTAAAAAAAGAAATTGGTTACTGAAAAACATGTACCTATTGGTTCAATTTTGTCCAAGGAGATGTACCTGTCTCCTTTGGCGGGGGGGATCCCTAATGGGAAGAGTTATACCAAAATTTGGAGTAGCTATCTCCAAATGGTGGGGTTTATGGGTGATTTTTTATGTTCTTTTTTAGTGTTTTTCTATATATTCCAACATAAAAATAATGAAAACATATTTCTTTCATCATTACTACAAAATGCCATTACAATGTGAGTACATGTCTTAACTTTTCCATTATATACAGCAGAAGTTTGAGCAGCTCCAGGCACTAGAGACTCTCTAACTTGCAAGAAAACATCTGGACCAGTATCTCCAGGCTGTTTGCATGACAGCTTCCATAACTCATTCCCCCAGGGCTCAGCACTCTCCTAGGTAATATATTTTACCTAATGTCATTGAAAATACATAGTCAGAATTAAGTGTCATGCTCTAGGGATATTTTGTGTGGCATAGTATAGGTATCCCATTGTCCACTCAGTCTGAACCCTTAACTCCCCACCATATGGAATACCGTTACCTTGATAGCCACACCTAATTGAGGATATACACTCATTCACTCTTCAAACCGCTGGATGTGCCAGCAAGACACAGAGGCCAGTCCCCAGGGAGTTTGGAGTCTGATATATTCAAGACAATAGGGTGGCTCTTTATAGTCTGTGGGAGGCCTTTAGATGTCTAAGCTGCCATGGCTTTGGCCAAATGCTTCTGGTGGGTACTGGGGCCGCCACAACTGTAAAAGGCAATTAAGGGTCACATTATTGACTTCTTCCTTCTCAGGGATATTCCTCTGGGCTCAATTTGATTGTGTTTAGTTCATATACCATCTTATATAAAATAGTCTGGGTCAAGTTTAAATGGATTCACTGCTTAACCATCAAATAAAAAAAAAACATTCAATTAATCAGAACTCCTGCCTCCTCCATCCCATTACCCCCACCTTTCTGCCAAGCCATTGGTTTTGCAAGATTCACAGCACATAGAAACCTTCCATGCTGGACAGAGGGCAGGAGTCAGAGGAGCTTGGGGTCAGGAGATTTGGGATTCTGGGAAAATTACTTATCTCCTTAGAGTCTCAGTGTCCCCCTGTATAAAACGACAGTGATCTTCTGAGTTAAGTGTCAGGATCACTGTAAGGATAAAAGAGACAGTGATTCTAAAGGGCTCTAGAAAGATAGTCTTATAAAGGCTTTGCAAACGCAAACTTGGAAGGGGCTGGATCTTTCCTTCCAAAATGAGTTTTCTGCCCCGTTATTATGTCTACAAGGTCAGAAGATTTGTAATGAGGGCTCCTTCTTTGATAGGTTATCTTACAGCTGTGAAGCTTCTTTGGGTCAGGCTCTAAGCTCCTATCCCTTCTCTCTCTGAAGAGACTTTCTCGTCATTTTCCTAAGAGAAATATCTCAAGAATATAAAAACAAACAACACATACACTCGCTATTAAATTGTAACTAACCAATGAGCACACATGTGCACAGAGGGAAATAAAGCTCAGTGGAAATTAACCAGAGGGGAGGGGAGAGGAGTAGAGGGAGGAGGATGGAAGGGTCAAAAACAACCTAATGGGTACTATGAAAACTATTTGAGTGATGGGCACACCTATAGCCAGGACTCAAGCATTACAAAATGATCCATGTAGCCTAAAACATCTGTACCCCCTTAATATTTTGAAATAAAAAGTCCACCAAGGCGGTACCAACAGAAGTCTGCAAGAGTCACAGCATTACTGGGCTTGGGGCACCCGCAGTGTTGACACAGCTGCAGTGACCAAATACTTAGATCACAACACTCAATTTCCTTCGTATATCTGAAAAGCCTCCTCAAGAAGGATGGGTTCAAACAAGCCCAGACTACAAAGATTAAAATAAATACCTAACTCTTCAATGCCCAGACATTGGCGAACATCTGCAAGCCCCAAGAACATCCAGGAAAGCATGATCTCACCAAACGAACTAAATAAGGTACCAGTGACAAATCCCGAGGAGATGGAGATATGTGACCTTTCAGACAGAAGATTGAAAATATCTGTCCTGAAGAAGCTCAGTGAACCTCAAGACAACACAAAGAAGGCATTCAGCAACTTATCAGAGAAATTTAACGAGATTGAAATAATTTAAAAAATCAAGCAGAAATTCTGGAACTTAAGAATTCAATTGACAAACTGAGAAATACCTCAGAGTCTCTCAACAGCAGAATTTACCAAGCAGAAGAAAAATGTTAAAAACAATTGATCTCATGAAGACAGAGGGTAAAATGATGGTTGCCAGAAAGGGTAGCAAGGAGTAGGAGAGAAAGTGGGGATGGTTCACGGGTATAAAAACATAGATAATTAGCTAGAATGAAAAATATTTGATAGCACAACAAAGTGACTATACAAAACAATAATTTAGAGTATATTTAAAATAACCAAAAGAGCAGAATTGAATTGTTCCTAACACAAAGAAATGATAAATGTCTGAGGTGATGGATACCCCAATTATCTTGATTTGATTAATTCACATTGTGTGTCTGTATCAAAACATCACATATACCCCAGAAAGATAAGCAACTATTATGTACCCATAATAACTAAAAACAAAAATAAAGAGGGGACTTCAAGCACTATGTTGAATAGAAGAGGGGAAAGTGGGCATCCTTGTCTAGTTCCAGTTCAAAGTGGGAATGATTTCAGTTTTTCCCCATTTAGTACGATGTTGGCTGTAGGTTTGTCATAAATGGATTTGATAATTTTAAGGAATGAGCCACCTATACCTATTTTGTTTAGAGTCTTTATCATAAAGTCATGTTGGACTTTGTCAAATGCTTTTTCTGCATCTATTGAGAGAATCATATGGTCTTTGTTCTTGCTTTTATTTATGAGGTGAAGTGCATTTATAGATTTGCGAATGTTGAACCAGCCTTGCATCCCTGGAATAAAGCCCACTTGGTCGTGATGAATTATTTTTTTGATGTGCTGCTGAATTTTATTAGCTAAAATTTTGTTGAGGATTTTCGCATCTTTATTCATGAAGGATATTGGTCTGGAAATTTCTTTTTTTGTTGAGTCCTTTCCTGGTTTTGGAATTAAAGTGATGTTCTCTCTGTAGAATGAATTTGGAAGGATTCCATCCTTCTCAATGTTGTGGAATAAATTCTGAAGAATAGGTATGAGTTCTTTTTTGTATGTTTGGTAAAACTCTGACGTGAAGCCATCAGTTCCCGGGCTTTTCCGCTTTTGGAGGTTCTTCATTATTGCTCAGATTTCTGAGCTTGAGATTGGTCTGTTTAGGAATTCTGTTACCTCCTGGGTGAACTGAGGAAGGTTGTATGTTTCCAGGAATCTGTCCATTTCCTCCTCGTTATGTAGTTTTTGAACATACAGTTTTTTATAGTAATCAAAGATAACGTTTTGTATTTCTGTGGTGTCTGTTGTGTCTCCCCTTTTTTGTTTCTAATTGAGTTTATTAGAGTCCTTTCCCTTTGAGTTCTTGTCAGTCTAGCCAGAGGGGTATCAATTTTGTTTATCGTTTCAAAAAGCCAGCTTCTGGTTTTGTTAATCTTCTGTATTATTCTTCTGTTCTCAATTTCATTTAGTTCTGCTTTGATCTTTGTTATTTCTTTTCTTCTATTAGGATTGGGATTGGTTAGCTCTTCCTCTTCCAATTCCTTGAGTTTATTCATTAGGGTATCTATATCTAAGCTTTCTGTCTTTTGGATGTGAGCGT